>JAYJMF010000030.1:2318862-2333645 GCA_036873715.1 Salvia sclarea
ATAAACCCAGCTAGCCCAAATAATTTTCCTATTCTGGCCCCCACCCCCCCCCCCCCCCCCAAAGAAAAGGTTGTTGCAGCGAGACCAACTTCTTTAATACACTCACCGGAGCCCTAAAAACTGAAAGAGCATAGGTAGGAACAGCCGAGAGCACTGATTTGATCAAGGTGATTCTTCCCCCAAGCGAGATCTTAGATTCCACTTACTTAATCTGTTTCTAACTTGACATTTTCAAGTTATGTGTATTACTTATTAGCATGCTAGTATTATGTATTCCCTCCGTTACACGAGAAATTGATTCATTTATTTTCGGAGACTATCTTTATTACCCACATAATTATATATTTTTATTTTCACTTTACACCACTTTACACATTATTTTTCTAATTTTCTTAATATTTAATTTCAGAAGTCAATTGTGGTAGGATGGAGGGAGGGAGGGAGTAATAATAAATTGTTAGATCATGGTCTAAAACAAGCAAAAAATTGTCAGATGAAGTTAGCTAAGAGGGGAGGTAGAATTTCAGTAGATATATAAAAATGTGAGAAAAATATACAAGATTATATTAATATAATAACGAAAAAAATTGGTCGAGCACCATACAATACAATACCAAATATTGTGTTGTTATGACGGATATAATAATAAATCTATAAGCCAACACAAGATCATTCACATGTCGTGTTCGTTTGCTGGTGTCATGTCAAAAATGGATAGTCCAATAATCTACAAAAAGGAAAAGGAAAAAGGGGCCAGAATTAATTTGAAATTTGCATGAGGGCCACGTCGCCGTATGTGCTCCGGCGTCAGAAGAAAAATCAATGCATGGCGATGGACCACACACCACATAAATTCTTCAATTTTGATCTCATCATTTAATTAATCAGACACAAATTCTCAGGAATAGACAAAACATAACTTTCACATCGACCGACTACCCTAAATATTCTCTCTCTTTTAAATAGTAACTATATGCAATATGACCACTTCTGTGATAATTCTAATTGCAATTTTTACCATCTGCACTAATTCGTAATTAAAAAAAAATTAATTTAAAAGTGTTGTAAATCCAATACTTGCTAAACGTGGCAAGTTTTGTATGGTCAACAAGCAATGATCGTTGCCGTCGAAATTTACATTTTGTGCTCCGATGGTTGTTAGAATTTAGTAAGTATTTAACGTTAATCATGTATTGGAAAGTCTCTTGTTCGAAACTTGTTTGAAATCACAAACTCGACTAATTAGTCAAATTTGAAGATGGTTATAGTTGCAACGAATCAAAAGATACGATGCTAGTGTTTCTAAAAGTGGGTACTGTTGTTGCAATTCGAACCTAATGTGGTGATTTATTTTTTATTTTTTTTATAATTAATTAAATTACAGAAATTTAAAAGTTGCGTCACAGAGGATTCGAACCCAAGACCTTTGGCCTCAGGCATTAACCTCTTACCACTAGGCCAACACACACACACATGTGGTGATTTGATTTTGATGTGCAATAATATAATAGTAATAGTAACACTTTAACAAGACACCCACATTAATTAAATATTTTTTAAGCTCAATTAAAATTTTCTAAATGTAATAAAATGCCGTATATTTCTTAAATATTAAGTAATGTTTTTTTTTTCAAAAAGGATCTATTTAAGTCAGTAGTACTAATTTAATATAGAATACGACAATACGACTCTAATTCATTTTGATCAAGTAATCATCCAAGATCGTGTATTCCCTTTCTACATAGATGGAAGCAAAATAGTAAATCTATGAGGTGAGTTTGATGTATTTGAGCTCTCTTGTAACCATTTACAATAAAAGTCATCACTAATAGCCAATGACTTTGCGGTGAGAGATGCCTGTAACTAAGATCTCTATTCAAAAAGCAAAGACTTTCTTCTAAGGATTGACTGCAGAGCTCCGCCTTGACGATAAATCAAAGGTGCCGTCTGCTTAAGAAAACGCACATTCATATAAGTTCAATGCTAGTGTTGAACTGTTACTCGGGACAAAACGACTCGAGATATAGGTTACCTGAGGTGGGAAGGATTTGCATGATTCAACTCCTTTGCAGTTTTTACATATCTTGTACATTCAATTTAATCACTGGACGAAGTAGGCGCGCACAGCCTCTACTGCTAGGGTACAACACATCGGACACTTGCCCTGAGCCTGGACCAGATTTTCTGCACAATTTGTACAGGTGCACATGTGCCCGCACCTGTATGAATTAACACTTAACATCACCTTTCTTTTTCGCTTTGGTGTGAAAGCATAACTATTCATTTGAGTGCAATGTTTTCAAGAAAAGTGTTTGTGAGATGAGAGCAATGGGTTTCTATGAAATCACTGTATTTTCAGGAAATGTGAGGCGTGACATGATTTATTTGGAACCACGTATGAACTATTTGATGATTGGATAAGATGCAATCAGGCTGGCAAGGTTCATCTTGCATACCTGTAGAGCAAGGAATCAATTTTACTCTGCTGACATAGGCAGCAAATTCCTCTCTTGACATTATCCCATTGATATTCATCATGAACCCAGTTGTCCTTGGCAGCATCTGCATCACATAGTATAGATAAACGGTTAAGAGGGTAGATACAGGAGTGCTACATTGCAGGAACTAGAATGGAAGAAAAGAGCAAAAAAGAACAAGAAAATTAAAGATGCATTCAGAAAAGAAAACGGAAAAAACATTAATATATAATAGAAAGGGGGATATGATGACTTCGACAATCACTGGTTACAAACTAACCTCCTGAAGAGATTGGCCTATTTAAAGCTGCAGAAACCTCTTGATGCAACGACCGCTGCAACTCTATTTGCATGTCCATGCAAGCTTCCAGCATACCTTGCATATCATTCATCTTTTGCTGAAGACTAGCCATGTCAACCCTTAACTCATTGATGACCTCCCACTCCTGACAATCATGTACAGAAATTGATGTCAGAGACAGGAGCAAAAGTATATAATATGACAAACAGAAGGAACATTGGGGTGTGGTTGAAAGGAAGATTTTAATGGCATGCAGAAGCAAATCCAACAAAGTGTATATTAAAGGATGATATGCCTAACAAAAATAGAAGAGAAGTTGATGATTCAATCACCTAAAAATTTTTATATCTAAGAATTTATTCTAAAAGGAAGTGATCTTCTAGCAATAACATCTCTCTTTGTCATCTAATCTAAAATCTGAAGACTTTTTCATCTCTTCATAAAAGCATACAATAAGAAATACTTTGCATGAGCAAATAAAAATTTAAATAAAATGCATGCAATAACTGAGTGAGAAAGAATTAAGAGTAGCTTACTGTTCCCAGCTGCTGATTTAGGTAATGGCGTGCCCAATCGTTAACCTGCAAATCCTCATTCCAAAGTTGTTGGGATGCCTCAAAAAGTGTTGAAGACTGAGTAAATGGGTTTCTCTCAGCACTTTCAGACAGAGCCAGAGATTGATCACCATTTTGCTGTTCATGGCCTTGCTCAATATGAGGAGGAAAGGATTCACTCTCCAGCTCCCAATCAACAGAAGCATGACCAAGCCTTTCTACATGAGACTGTAACACCTGATCTAGACTCTCACGGAAACTGCTATGGAGAAGGCTAGATACACGTCTCCTGAAGCAAAAACATTAAGTTGTTATCCCGAATGCCTCATAATTCGGGATATCATTTTTGAGTCAAAAGTGAATAGATAGCGTACCGGCTGAAAAGCTCCCTTAGTTCCATACTGTTAGCATTATCATCACCATCAGGGAAATAAGCTGTATCAACATCCCTAACAGATTGTCCGGCCTCACTCAAAGGCATTTCGAGCCAACTGTCAATAGCCTCTTGCAAATCATGGCCCGGCCAGTCATGAGACTCTTGCATCTGATCTTGCTCTTCAATGTTGTCAACAGATGGCTCAGGAAATGATTGACTAGAGGCTCTTTCTTGCCAACTTACGTCCATGTGTTGTCTGCTACCATCAGCCCATTCATTAAATGCAACAGTATTTACATTTTGCCCAATACTTTCTTCAATCTCAGTAGCCGAGTCTTGGGGTTCTTCTGCATCAGCTGAAGCATCATGTGAATCAAATTCATCATTTGTATTTCCTGCCAAGCTAGTGGTACGATCATCTACTTCATGAACAGAACTTTCACCACTTGCAGATTCACAAGATGACCCACCACATTTTATGTTTGCAGATTCTAACCAAGATCCATTGCTAAATGTGACATTTATATCTTCATCTTCAACATGACTGTGTGCTTCGTTTTGCCTTGCTTCAGTCGCCACAACTGACTTCTCTACACTAGTAGAAGTTTCAGCACAAACTGACACATCTTCTTGACATCCAGTAACTACCAAAACAGGTTCCTCTGCTTCATAAATTTGTACTTCAAGTGTGTGCATATTTCTGTTCCCATCTGTGGTGGTTTCTTCCAAGTCTGCAGCTAAGTGATTTCCAATAACTCCCCCTTCAGTGCAAGTAGACTCAGCTTCACTCTTATTTTCATCATTGAAAGAAGAATCGCACCCAACACTGTTCACTGAAGCAGAACCAGTACTATCCAACTTGGAGAGGAATCCTTCTCTGTATAAATCATACAATGATGTCATTAGTAATATTTTAAGAATGACATCATCAATGAAGTAGCAAATATACACATGAAGCTACTATTAAAGCTGATTTTTACAAATCAGATTATAAAAGTTTTATGATTGAGTTCCAAGCCACAAAGTGCAGTTATACAAAGCACAGATGTCTTCTTCTTTTGGATCTCAGTCTTAAATATATTGTTAAAGATTACCTAAGGTCGGAAACTGTTTGTCTTTGTCTAAGAAAACCGAGTTCAGTGGCAGCAACTGAAGATGGTCTTTCATCTACCACCAGTCTTCCATTTCTTAGGAACCTGCCTCTGAGAAGCACCTGCAAAGTGCTTCAAAAAATTAGTCATAGCACATAGGATTCTATGTTCAAACTAAAGACTTCGAGCAATTTAGTCTACAGGCTACATGCTCTATCTTGCTCACTGTAGAATAATAATGAATCAATTTTGTATTAAAGATAGGTTTTCAATTGAAAAGAGGCATGCAAACATACATAGCCCCTAAGGGAGCTGGAAGAAAATATCTAATATACAGGTCAAATGCAAATACTTGGCTACAAGACAGGAAGATGTTCA
Organism: Salvia sclarea; assembly: GCA_036873715.1. Taxonomy (NCBI): domain Eukaryota; kingdom Viridiplantae; phylum Streptophyta; class Magnoliopsida; order Lamiales; family Lamiaceae; genus Salvia; species Salvia sclarea. Next base: position 2,324,040 of record JAYJMF010000030.1, read on the forward strand.
AAGCTTCTAGTCAGTAGGAAGATACTACTGTTAAAATATACTAGATCAAATATTATCACCTGAATGCGATTACGATGAGCAAAATCAGACACGGGTTTCTGCTCTGACAGGGTTAGAAGTTCTCTTTTTCTTTCACTTTGAGCCTTCAAGAGAAGGTCAAGAAGAGTCTGTCTCCCACATAATCTACGAAGAGGCCTTCTTGCTGGATGATTAATAACCAATCCATCCCCCACCTGCAGAGTTTCAGACCCAACTTCAGCAACTCCCTCTCTCGATGATGCACATTCACTTCTCTGCTGGGTAGTATTTTGTGCCCTTTCTCTTAGAATTCTCACACTTTCAGATTCAATATCACCAAGACATTTCCGTGAGCGGGCTTTGTGATTGGATCCATAAGATGGATGACCCTTAGGACAACAATCCATCCACTCTCGAAAAATTTGCCTCACTTTTTCCCGTTCAATTTCCCCGAAATCACTTGATTGCTCTGATATTACACTGTTATTGTCCTCGTGCTCGGTCTCTGAACAACTAAATCCTTGATTTTCAGAATCATATGAAATTTGAGAGAAAGCATCACCATTGTCACTCTCATCTCCTACAGATGTGGATGTGCTTCTGCACTCGGAATCAGAACCATTTCTCTGTTGCCTTGACCTGTACGATTGACTCAACACATGCTCGCCCTCAATCTCCCGCCACATTTGTAAGAGAGTAGATGCCCTTGTGCTGCGCCTACAATGGTCATCATCCCACCTGCCAGAGTCTCTTTTCTGGGACTCGCCAAAGAAGGACCGAGCAAAATCGGGGACATTGTGTAAACCGGCAACTGCCATTTTGAAATCTCTTACCTCTGTCAATGTAACTCACAGATTTGATAGAGGTTTCCTACCTCAAATAGACCACACAACTGAATAGAATATCAATAAACTAGTTACTGTTACTCTATTATAGCATATAGATAAAACCACTTCTAATAATCACAGCAAAAAAATCATCTTCTGCTCAGCAATCACACAATCAAACAATGCCTGCAGAAGATCTGCGGAAGGAACAATATGTCAATATATGATTATTCAAATTGAAATAAAATTATCAAACTCAAATAAAATTTACAAAATCCAATGCACCCTAATACGATTACAGAATCAACAAATTGAATAAGCAAATACCAAAATGTTGGTAACTTGCAGATCCAACTTCTCCTAACCAACAAAACCCCACCCCCAACAACATCAATTGCTAAATCCTTAAACAAACAAAAAAAAAGGAAACCCAAAAATATGGTTTTGCGGGAAAACTTACAATACTAATTTCAACCCAAAATCCTCACCACCATAGCACAAAGTAGCATGAAAAAGAAAAGACAGAAGCAGAAACAAACAAATACTTCACAGTACAAAAAGATCAAGAAATTAACATATATACAGACAGATTTCTCACCTAATATTGTTCAAGAAAAACAAAATTTTGCAGGTACAGAACCCAGTTCTTGACAGCAAATGTAACAGTATGACAGAGACAAAGAATCAGTTACACAGAATAATGTTTAAACGGAGAAGAGGGAATTTATGGAAAATAAATAGCAACAGCGAAAAATTAGGGGGTGAGGGGACACAGCCGCGGCGCCATTTAATTTATTAGTTTCGAAAATTTTGCCGTAACTCTAACTCTAACGTCTATTTTTCTCTCGTGCCCTTTCTTTTCCCCTTGACCGCCGCGTCTGCTAACTTACGAAAATAGCCTTCCGCGATCTTGGGTTTAACGGTCAACAGCGGATTATTATGGTAATTATATTCTTCTAATTCTGAATATGGAATGGGAACTTGGGACCCTTTTGGGATTTCCATTTTGCAATTTAAATTCTATCCAACCAAAATATAAATAAATTACCAAAATATTGGGGTTGGGACATTTGGTTTATGCCTCCTTCTTGTCATTTAGTATATCATTGAGATCTATGAATTTAGTACTCCATCTAATCTCGTTTTCTGTTTGTTTGAATTTGTGTCGGATGTTTATTTGACGTTTTGTAAGATAATAAGAGATATTTTTGTTTGTGACGGTTGTTTATTTGTCATTTAATATTAATATTTTCATCTTATTTAAAATAACGGATAAAATGAAAAAATCGAGCATTAATTTTTATGTAACATATCGGATTAATGATATCAATAATATTTCTCAATTTATTAAAATTAAAAATAAATATTTAAACAAAAAAAATATTATTAATTTAACTTAAACGTGATCGATGCTCATAAATAATGCTCACGGATGGTGTGCGTCATATCATCCCTCTTTACGAGATATAATTTGGAGTAATAATATCGTGGAAGTTGGGTTGGGTGAGGTTCAATGAATGATTATAGATATCATCTAAACAAAATTTATTCTACGAATATAATATCATTGGGAGATTGAGAATCTGGTACCTAAATGATCTACTTATGTGCAATTTCACCCCCAGAAAAAAATCTAATGTGTTAGACATTCTGAAATGGGACTCTCTATTGCATTGCATATATTATTGTACGATGTGTAAACATTACAAAATTTAAATGTGTCCGTCAATTTTTTCTTTTGAAAGTTCAAACAATTATATATAGAAAATACTACTAAAGAGTTTTTCATAACAAGAATGAAAGAATTAAAAAAAAAAAAAAAAAAAAAAAAAAAAAAACCTTGACGCGTGTTGATGATCGGTAGATACAATTAGAGATTGCATAAGGTATTAAGGTTGCAATAAAGGTTTCAGCCGAGGCCTAGCTTCATATATTTCTTTTAAGAATGGAATAATCATGATTATATGTATAAACTACTTGGAAAGAAATAACTAATCAAGAGTATATATTTTCTAATTAGCATTTCGTTTACACTTTAAGTTTAAGGAACTTATTATTAGATTCATTGTTTGGGGATCCACCTTGAAACTTTTTTTTCCCTAAATTAATGATTGAAGGCTATGGAATTACATATATTATATAATATGGTATAATACATCCATTTGATGGAAACGATAAAGCAGAGTCCTTGATATAGGGAGATATGTGTAGTATTAAATCTATTTTGATATACAGTATGTAGTATTAATCTATATTTCAAGTCTAAATTTATCTCGACCTAAATAAGTGTTGACTGTGGTCTATGGCCAAACTCCTTTCAAATATCAGTTCACAACCTCTATACTTAATTATATGATGGGGATTTGAGTTTGGTCAAATTTCTCCTAATCCATTAATGGTGCCATACTTTAGACGTTTATTAATACGGTTTATACATACGAAGGTTTATGTAGATTTTCTTTCTCTTTCTCTTTCTCTTTCTCTTTCTCTTTCTCTTTCTCTTTCTCTTTGTATATCTTAATCGTTAATTAGTTGCCATTAATGCCATATATATTTATTTAGCATTTTTAGGTCGGGATAGCATTTATATAAAAAAAAGTAGGATAACCTAAAATCAAATTTTATGAGACGACAAAAACTTTTTTGTGGACATATAAAAGTGACAATTGTATGAAGAAAAATAATATGATTATCTCAATGAAAATTGACATTCAAAATATATTGTAGAAAAGTGATTCGTCCGCACATGAATCTATCTCAAATTTTGAAATTCATTAAGACCAGCAAACTTAAGAAAAAGTGATTACATACTGCGAACGTTAACCCAATAATGATTTAAGTCGGACATAATATATACATTATGTCAAAAATAATGTAATCATTTTTGGGGAATTTAATAAAATGTCAAAGCCCTTGGTCGAGATGATTAGGTAGTAAAGCAAATGTCTGAGTTTCCGCAACACACCCCTTTTTTAATTTCTTATTTTTTAGTCGACGTGCAGGCATTCCATAACCAAATTGTTCGTATGCCATTGAACATTATTCTTGGGATCACCCCAAATGATTATAAATCTACAGACATCTAATAATATAGTAAAATATAATTTTCTTAGGATAATCACATGATTATAAATACTAGGAATGATTATCTGAGTCGCACTATTTTGTTTAATGTGCCGTCACTATTGTTGATCGATCTCATTCTTCTTATAGAAACATGCGTATTGATAGATTTCATCAGAACTAAACGTTTACCTTTTGCTTTTTTTGGCTACTTTGCTTTAGATTTACTTGTCACAATTTACCATCCAAATTACTAATGTGAATTTATAATTAGCTCATACCAACCTCATTACTCACCACCGTGAGGTTGTGATTTCAAATTCCGCTTGGGTGAGGGTAGTTTAATTTCTATTATTCTGAGTGGTTGTCACTCTTTTGTGGGTATAATGGTCTCGCCTGCTTGCAGGTAGTTGGCCCGTCTTTGTGTGGCAGTGTTCACTTTAAATTTGTTATGATATATGAATGTAACACTTATAATTCTAAAAAAAAAAAATACGTAATGATAAGGAGATCTGAATTCTAATACTAAATTCTTCGACCATAACTAGTAGACTATTACACACCCTATAGCAGAAGACTAGCATACCATTATAACATGTATATCAATCATTAGTAGTCTCATCCAAAATATTCCTAATTAATCCCTAAAGGTGTTATAAATTTGTACGTTGTACGTAACCGAATGTGTGTTGCGTATAATATATCTTAAATGATCATACGTACATTCGTTTTGCATCAGGTCAGATAGTCATTATGCCTCACTATAAAATCATCGATCTATAAATAGTTAAATACTATCCCGAGTAAAATCGTATATTCATTTTTTTTCCACACTTTTACGTAGAAAACTTTGAATATTTCTTACTTTCTTCAACCTTGTCGGAATCTCATATTACTTGAGCAGCGAAAGCTCTCCCTAGAGAAACTCTATTTTGCAATAAAACTACTTTGTGAGCAGTTAGAATCAATCCAGTCTCCTTCATTGATCAATTTGTTCGAATGCCAAATTCGATAGATATCCCTTCTTACGTAATTTTCTTTATTTGGCCATGAAGAATGGCAATACTTGTTTAACTAGCAATAAATTGTGTGTATATGTATAAATATATATTCTATATTTTTATAATTGTTTGGTGAAGTGTTAACACATTGCAACTGCTGTAGTTCTTGATTTTCGTGGCATGTCACTAGGTATTTAGTGTTGGTGGATAATATAGGCTTCAATCTTGATCGCATTCATGTGTTTGTTGTAACAATGACAATGCATTATTTTGTGAGGAAAAAATCAATGCTAACGGTCAGGTGTTGAGTTATCTACCAAAATATCTCTCAGATTCATGAATCAATTCTCTACTACTACTAGACCATTCCCAAACGTAGCGACCACATTCATTTGGGGCTCCACCATGCAAATGTGTATATTAGCTACATTTTACAAAATTCTTATTTTTTGTGAGAAGTCAATTTGTTTTATTGATGTAACTGTCTTGTCACTTCCAATATATGTGATTCTGTTTTTTTTAAGAATACTTATAAATAAGTGCAAATTCCAATTATAACCCAAAATTCAGAAAAACTATTACATATTTGTCATTAGCAATAGCCAGATACATATACTGTAATATACTAAATCCAAGTGTGGTGGGCAACTTGTTTGTTCTTCAGTTTTCTTGTAAGAAACTTATGCTCCATATTATAAAAGCCGCTTCAAGAGAATTTTCTAAATCCTAAAAGCCCAAAGTCTAATTTGGGATTATAGATTTGAAATGCAATGACCACTTTCATGTTTGTATCCTACTTATCAGAATCCGAAGAGTTTATATTTAAAAAAGTATAATATTTTAACCATAAACTTCATAAAAAATCTAGACGAATAAAACTGCTCTCGTTGAGAGTCGAACTCAAGACCTCCCGCTTACTAAACGGGTGCTCTAACCAACTGAGCTACGAGAGCTGATGTTAAAGAATTAAAGTAGCAACAAAATAATGAATTCCCATCGCCAGAGATGCTACTCTCAAGTCTCAACAGCTAACCCATTCCAATCCAAACAAATTCAGAAAGCGAATCTGTTGATGAGAGATCTCTCATCTCTGGGCTCCATTAGAAATTTTTTATATTGGGCTTTTTTATGGGCCTTAGGCAAATTCAAGATTAGGAAACACTAGTGACAATTGTGAATTAAAAACAGCTCATCCTACCTCTTCTTTTGAGAAATCCATAAGATATTTGAAATGTTACGATTACACTTCTCTCAAATCATGTACAATCAAAATGACAATGGTATACCGATAAAAAAAAAAGGTGACAGTTAGATATCGCTACAAATTAAAATATTCTGATAGTGTAAAAATTGTATTTGAGGGAATGCAAATTCAGAAGTAATAAAATATATAGATAGGAAGTTTATAACATTTCACAGCAGTAGAAACTCAAACCCTCATCAAATCCAATTTGAACAGAAAAATACAAGAGAAACAAGTAATTAATGAATGAAATTAGGAAAGAAGAGTGAATCAATTATCCATATCCGAATGACAAAGCACCCTCTGGAAGGCCTTGCGCGAATGAAACGGCAGCGTGACGGATTGGCAATCGACCTTGAGAGTCCGGTGAATTTTAAAGACACCAACCTTGAGCCTAATCTTGGCCCGCAGCTTGACGTCGAGGTTGAGCTCCCCGGCGGCTAGCTCCATCTTGAGGTCCCGGGCAGTGGCCCCGTAGACCGTGGCGTTCTTGGCGACGAGGGGAAGGTCGACGAAGGTGACGTTCCTCTTGGGCTGGTGGAAGGGGTGGACGTTGTTGACGGAGAGCTTCTGGTCCTCGTAGAACACGGTGACCTCGAGGCGGTCGTAGTAGAGCGACATGTGGCGGTTGGGGTTGTTGGCCCTCATCACGAACTTGAAATCCGAGTTCAGACGCTCCCCGCTGAGGTCCAAGCCCGTCACGGCCCCGTGCTCGATCGAGTAGTGGAGCTTCTTGGGCTGCACCGACGCCCAGATGATGAGCACCGCCAGCCCAGTCATCACGATCAGTGCGATCACCACCAGGACCACGCGCTGCAGGATCATCGGCCGCCCTGCCGCCGCTGCTGCTGCTCGCCCGGCCATTATTAATTAATAATTGATTATGTTGTTTGTGTCGATGTTTGAGGTGCTTGTTATCTATATATTATGTTTTTTTGAGGGTTTCTTGGATGGAACTCAACAAATATGCATGCTGAGTTTTCAGATTGTAATGGAAAACTTGGAATCGAATTACTTGGAATTTGCTTCACACTCAAGGTATTCCAAAACCACCTCTTCTCCTCATCTTTTCATATTCTTCGTTTTCAACTTTTATAAAGGAAGGGGGTTTTACATGTGTAGTTTTTCATTTAAGTTTTATGTCAATATGAATATCTTTTGTGTGCCTCGATGTGATATATTAATAAGTTACCTCTGTATGGATGCATAGAAATGACATCTAATTGGTGTGAAAATCGGACTCTAATTTTCATTCGGGGTATAGTTAATAGACACAAAAACAGATAATAGTTATGCAATAAATGAAATTTGTGCAATGTCTCAGTGTGCATGTGTGTGTGTTTAAGGATATTATTTATAGAATATTTGGTATATAATAGTTTGGGGCATTGGAAAATCGATACTACTATTTTTCAACGTAACATGCTACATATGCAGGCCCTCCAATTATTCAAAACAACGTTCATATAACTAGGTAATTTGGGCTAACAATGTACAGTATTTTTCAAGAGAATATAAAAAGGATTACCGAGTCAAACATCTTGATTTTGAAAATAGGACCATACTTGATCGGCCTTAAAATTAATAAAGGGAAAAGGTAATTCTATTCATAGCCACCATTTTACTCTTCTAACCCCCCTTACTTAAATAAATAATAAAAAATTTGATCTATTTTAATTTTTATTCGTATAGCTTTAAATTAATTTTCCAATCATCTCCATAAATCCATACTAAAAATGTTCAGTAACTTTTTTCACTAGCCTATGTAACTGTAAGTTTGTATGAAGAATCTTTTTGTCGTCTTTCTATCTCTTTAACATTCAAGCGCCATATATATCTGTCAAATCTCGTTTTGATTGAATTGGATAGCAAAGCATGACATTAACCGAAATTCTTGAAAAATCACCGGAGTTTGTGATTGGATAACAAACATACACCATCTAGATAGAACAGATTTGAACCTTCAATTATCACAATATAGTCTAGTATATGAATCCTTACCTCCATAGCAAAAATAAATTCTACATAGAGAGAGAGAGAGAAGAACATGTGAGGTTTAAGAGGAGAGCAAATGATAAATCTAAATCCTAGCCTATCGTTAATTGTGTGTTTATATGTCAATTTCATAACCAATATTTTGTGAAAATGTTAATGAGAACTGAGGAAATAGTGGAATTTGTAATTTGAAATTTGAAGTCTCCCCTGCAATAGGATTGAGCAACAGATTGCTACAGTGTTTATCCATCAAATTTATGGTGGAGGACTGGAGGGGGCTACGCATGTTCGTCGTTCAGATTTTTTGCTATAAAGATACAGTTATTATCATTTCGTTAATAATTTAATTCAGGATTATTAAGAATAAATTAGCAAATTTAAATATAATTTTATATATTTAAGTAAGTAAGGGGCTATGAAGAGTAAAATGGTGGCTATGAATAGAATTACCCAAGGAGAAGTTGTATCCTAACTGGGCCTAACCTTTTAATAAAAAATAAGCCCACTCTCAAGTTATCCAATAAGAAGCTCTCGAGAAAACAAATATATTATCCAATACGATTGTTGGGTTCATAAGGGATCTAGCCAATCTAATTAAGAGATAAAAATATTATTATTATTCTAATGAGAGTATACCACCCAAATACAAGTCCAATTAATTTACTGTTTGAGTTATGGTCATCTAAGATAATTTTATGAGATGGTGTTTTTATACTCCATTTCACGAGTTCCACGTGCAAATTCGTGAAATGAAAAATTATTTTTTATCTTTTTATATTTACAGACCAATTTTTATTTTTATTATTTTTAAATAACTATTTTAATAATTGTCTCTTAATAAAACACACAGTCGATAGCTGATAATATATATTCCCAAATAACAAAAGATTCTCGAAGTAATACGTATCAAAATCTAGATTTCGTAAAGCGGAGACAGGTAGTTATATTCGTATTAGGATTCGAATATTTAGATAAAAATTATCAAACCCCACCAATATATATACTAAAAAATGAAAATTTGGATGGGGCGCATGTGGTGCCGTGCCAGCTTACGATGATACATAAACTTATAAAGGCATAATATATGTATAATCTAACTCTCAAGTGTGTGTAAAAATATGACCCGACTACAGATTGATATATGGGATAAGCATAGACATAGTTTCGAAATTATTGGAAAAGCATATTCTTCTAAAGTATTAAAAGAAATTTACAAAATACATAATTAATAAATCACCAAGACCGACTTTTTGTGGTTTTCCACAAATCATGTGCGCTCCAACTAAGATGGGACCTTTTCTCGTAGGTTGCGTTCTCTTTGATGGAAAATTATCATGTGAAAAAGAGGAATAAGAAAACATTTTGCCTTTAAATTTTCCCTACTTTTCCATCCCCTTGTCTAAGAAAAAGAATTTTACTCTTTCTTCCTTCTCCTTTTCACTCCAATGGAAGGATAATA
>JAYJMF010000030.1:2341749-2352580 GCA_036873715.1 Salvia sclarea
AGACTATCCCCTTATAACAAATAAATAATCACACATATACAATTAAAATTATAAAATATATTATTTGGTAGATTATTATTTTGGAATAAAATTATAGTACATATCGCTTAAGTTTCTAAATAATATCATTATTGTTAAATTTTTTTAAATCTCCAGCCCATCGGGCCGATCCGCAACCCGTTCGGGCTAGCCTATATAACCCGCGGGCTAATCGGTCTAGTCCATGAAGCCCGCTTTAATTTCGGATCGTAAAAATTCAGCCATAACCCGCTATATTTTTCGGGTTATTCGGGCCAACCCGTCGGGTTCGGATTAAATTGACATCCCTAGATGAAATCATTATTAGTATTGCATAAAAGTTTATAATAGAAAATTACCATAGTAAAAAATTTAGGCGGGAAAAATAGTTTGGAAAGGTTTCCCTTTTATATTAGTATAGATATAGATTAACATTAATTATTTATAATATGATGATTGGATAGTCTTTATTTTAAATGAATATTAAATATACAAAAATGTACGGCAAATACTAGTATAATTATTCGCAAACAAGAGTACGACAAGTTCGGATCAAATTCAAGTATTAATGAGTTAATGTATTTTTTTATATTTTAACGTTGGTTGTTTCCAAGTTATGAATTTCATCTTACCCAATCCTAAATTCCTAATACTATTTCTTCTGAATTCTCACACGTGATGAGACCTAAGTGGTGGAGGAACAATTTTATTATTGTTGAGAAGTTATATTAGCTCGAGTGGTGGAGGAACAATCTATATATAATAGTTGCGTGAATATTTATAGATCAGACGATATCATGTGTAGTTATGGGAAGTAAGAACCTATATATATAAATCATTTAAATTGATTGGTTACAAGTATCTCCCTCCATCTATTAAATTCTTTTACAGACTTTAGTAGTATGAGATTTAATAAATTATATTAAATGTAAAATTTATGGAGAATGTGACTCCATCATATGAGAAGTGTTATGCGGGACCCATATCCATAAAAGAGAAGTAAATATTTTTCATGCCCAAAAGGAAATAAGTAAAAGAATTTTATGAATGGAGGGAATATTTTCGATAGTGCTACTACCCTTATAAATCAGTGTAAGGAGGTATCTTTGTCAAATTTGTTGCTATTTAAACAGCATTTCACATGAGTTTATGATTGTCCATTCGAAAACACTCGAGTGATGCAATTTCCTCTTTTAAACAAAAGGGGGGAGGGGGGGGAGGGGTTATGGTTCAAATCCATGGTATCCCCAGTCCCCACCCCTAATTTAAGGAAAGAAACCCCACCCTCAGTTCAAAAACAAAAGGGAGTTTATGTGTGGGCTACATTGCATATGATCGTATCATAACATTAGAATTTCTAATATATTTGACGGGTTCGATATTTAGGATTATGTCATTCCATTTTCTATTTATTATCAATCATCGAGACCGTCTCATTAAAAATTGTGATTGGACTCTATGAGATGGGTGTGACTTCACAAATATCTTTGACAAGAAATTGAAGTGCAAATAACAACTAGAGGGCCAACTCAAAAGTTGTGTTAGTTGTTGGAGCAATTTGCAGTCGATTTCTACTAATCTTGGAGCTGAATCTAGATCTTTGATCAACGACTCAAATAAGTAGATTAGGAGGGTATATTATAGTTGAAGATTTGTAGCGGTTATTGAGAGAGGTTTTTGGAGGGAAACACCCAATCATTTTGTATTGAGAGAGAGCAACTTGTTTCTTAGAGTTAGAGAGAGTTTGTCGTTTTTGTCCGATCTTGTAATTCGTTGTTGCCATTGATTCATAAATTGTTGTCGCCGATCTCTCGTGGATGTAGATTCGCAATAATCGCACCACGTAAATCTCTATGTGCTTTGGATTTCATCGCGCGTCTGTTCTTGATATGGGTTTCATCGCGCGTCTGTTCTCGCCCTCGAGGCATGAACATGGGTCACATTATAACACTCCAAAATATAATGTGGAAAGAAAGAGAAATTTCTGCACATAAATCCCATATAGTCTTATTATTTGGTCTTTATACTTGGGACACATTGTATTCTCATATGGGCTTTATTGTATGTTTCCAAATGTATAACGCCAAGCCCCCCCCCCCCAGCCTTTTTCTCTTGGTTAATCAAAGACAAGGACGTCCCACCCTTTTTCCCAACCCAATCACTCTGACTTTGCATCAAATTATTTTTGGGCCGTTTTATTCATAACCCCCATTTTACTCCTTGTAGCCCCCATATTTAAAATTAATATTAAATTACATTTTTACCCTTACAAATAAAGCCCCATAGCCCCCATTTCCCCATTCGTTCTTTCCCCATAAAGGTGAAGAAAAATTGCTGAGTCTGGAGTTTTATAGCCCATAAATTACTCTAGAACTGGAATCTTGGAGAAGAAAAACAGGGACATGTGCAATAGTGCTTTAATCATTTTGACAAAGAACCTAAAACCCAATATAAGTGAATATTATGTCTTCCTGAATTGAATTCCACAGTATTGAGATAATTGAAGCATTATCCCAGTGAGAATCCTACCTTTGGGGTACTATGGAGGTTTCGTTTCAACTCCAAGCTATATAAACAAAATTTGTCTCATAAAGAAACAAATTTCTCTCTTATATAGCAACGTTATCATCAATTATTTCCTTGTACTTATTTGTCTCATACTATTTCTAATCAAAAATAGGTTTGGCAAACAAAAAGATTCTACCATGAGAGCAGCAGAGTTCATTTGTAGGGATCCTATATTCAAGTTGTTTGGATAATTGGGAATTTTTGGGTATTGGAGTTTGAAAAATTTCATAGAGAAACTCACAGTCTCATGTAAAATTTAAAGAGAAGGGAGACAGATTCCTTGCTTGAAAGTTTCTGGAGAAGATCGATAATAAGAGAGAAATGGCCGCTATATGTAATTTGGGGGTTATAGGATGAAATTGTAAATTTCCTATTATTCTTACTTTTTATTTAATTAAGTGGCTATGAAGAGTTTAAATGGGGGCTATGAATAAAATTACCCATTATTTTTTATATCCCAGTTTATACTTCAAACTAAAGTTTATGTCAGTGGCTAGCTAGCCATATAATTCTACAAATATTGAGCTGGGACAAATTTATTAGTTTTTCATAGTTCAAATATTTAATGGTAATTATCGATAATTTAGAACATTCGTAGTTTGACTATCAAAGTGAAATATATCCTATTTAATTTTGCATCTCTGGATATACTACTAGTTCTACTTTTGGGACTTTGATTATGAATGTAAATTGGAAAAGAATTGCCTAAAAATTGAGTATTGATATAACAAATTAACAATTATTTAGGAGTCGGATTTCATGGGTTCAAAACGTAATTAAGAAAATAATACTCTAGTCTTTTTCTGAAGGGAAGAAAAATAGCTTCAAATTCAAATGAAACACACACATACATGTGGCCATGTCCCTATCCTAAGAATAATTGGAATATATTAAAATTAAAAGAGAGTATTAGAACATTATGGAGTAGAAAACTCCATCACATTAGTCTCATCTTCACGCGTGCACAAGAGATGAAGATCCCCTATAATTGAGATAGATATAGAAACATAAAGATCCAATGTTTGAACAGTGTAAAATGACTTTTCTCACACCACCCAAAATCCAAATCTATCCTTTTGTCGCACTTAATAATGTACTCACGTGGCTGAGCCAACCTTTTTACTAAAATGCCCTTCTCGCCCCTTTTCCCAAAAACTTGAAAATTTTAAAAATTATGGATCCCGCCACAAAATCCAAATTATTTTCAACTTTTTCACTATACATATGCGCCTTTTAATGCACCTGTCCTGCTTTTTAACAACCAAAAGGTACATACAGAAATTGCAAATAGCGACAATCATGCTTCTTCATTAAATACCATCTAAACTTGGACTTTTAGCTCAAAATAAGTACTACTAATCAGAAAATTCTTTAAATAAAATAAATTGCAGGCTTGTAGCATCCTATGTGCATTGTCGGATATCAACTTTTCATTTTATACCATTACTATCACCCACGATTACAAACGTTAACTGAGCATTATGCTACTTCTCTCTATTAGAATATCAAGATTTTGTAAGTTTCTTCATTTTTAGGAACTTGGAATAAATTAAAAAGGGCTATTTGACTTCAAGAACTCCAAGTATTGGTCAACTACTCAGACACAAAGCATCAGAATCCAATGCCACTTGGAGCAAGTCAAACTCCCAACTTTTGAAATATTATTGATTTCGATAGTTCAACTTCTTTTGTGATTGAAGTCAATTAAATTAAGCACAAACTGACAAAGTTTTGAGTATCATGACCTTCTCAAGGTTCTGTAATAACTACGATGCTAATCTCCAAAATTTACGCCTCAAAATAGTAGAAGAATACTTAAATAATAAATCTAACAAGGTAAGATGAATTCTCTCTCACCATCCTATTGTAAATCTGGGATGCTCACTAAAGTATAAATATGATGTTCATAGGCATGTCGCGCTCAACAAATTTTTGATACTCCTACATCGACTCTCTTACCAGCAACAACGACACTTAAGGTGAGGATCAAAACATTTAAAAGGAAAACAAAATTGCTTATGCATGAGATGAAAAGTCACCTCAAAAGGGTCCAACCATTGCTCCATCAACATGAACAATCTTGAGGTAGAGTTATAATCGTCAGACTTCATTGGGAAAGGTCTCATTTATGTCCACGATGGGATACCCTCGCTTTCAGAACATACTTTTGATTGAATTATAACCCGAGCTCCTGAAGTAAGCCTGTTGGACAAAATGCAAAATAATATTTCAACCAACATGGAGAGGTAAAACAGTACTTGAAAGTTGAAATTGAATTATATGTAGTAAAATGAGAAGGGGTTGGCATTTAACTTTCTTCAATTTGGATCACATTCTCTTTCTGATTTCTGGAAGAATTTAGTTTGTCTGGTAAGTTTTTCCCAGTGAGTGGCTCGGTAATTCTCTTGCTCCCACCAATGGACGAGGCAGGTGTAGATGTTCGTGAACTTCCCATTCTATCAGATGAGATTCTTGGTCCCTCAGAAACAGGGGACCACATGGATTCACATCTAGACTGCTTGCTCAGAGCAACTTTAATTGATCTAGGGATACACTTTGTGCGTGTGGAACCTCCCTCTTCTTTGTCTTCAGTAGAATCAAGTTGCTCAGTACTTCTGAAAGGATTTTAGTGGTTTCAGTATGAAGAAGAGCAAAAGAAAGATCAATAGCTCAGTAAATATAATCAACCTTGTAACACCAACAAATCAAGAAAAGGGCCACAAAATTTCACTTCAAATAGCTACCGGTCAAAATAAATGAAAAAAAAATCTTATAGCAAGCAATATAATTTGACCAGCAAGAACCAAAAACCAAGGATGTCTGTTGTTGCAACACCAAATCTAGAGCTTTAAGAATTCCCAAGCTAAGAACATCGTCAAGTATCTTGTGTCTTCTTTTTTCTTTCTTTGGGTCCTTTTTTTATAGGAAACAAGGGTTTGAAATTTTCAAATTACTTCTAAAAGACAAAGGATCCCAGACAAGACAGCAAGATTGACTAATTCCTAAGAGCTACTTAATGACTATCTCTTAAAACATGATACACTTATAGTCCTACATATAGATGATGAAAGATCAAGATTATGATGTCTGTTTCAAGTATAGCCACATAATTGAGAGAAAAAAGATATGGTAGAAGAAATCCAAGATTGGTTCAACTCATAATCTGCAAAATTCAGTAAAGATGGAGACAAAAGATACCAATGTACGTTGTGAAAATGCAAAGACATGAACTTGTAGATGTTACACACAAGTTCTCTGGGAAAACAGAATGCTAACTCCTTTGAAAAATAGGACAGAACATTATAAGGTAAAGATGACTTACCGGTCAGCATTAAACGAAGATGATCTTTTTAAATTGGGTACCCCTTCCTTCATCATATTCCTTTCTAGCAAGCTCCCACTAAAGTACTCTTTGTCTTCCAAATTCATGCCCATAAGACGAGGATTCTCTGCCAGGCAATCGAGCTCTCCCAACATTAATGATGTCGAGAATAACGGGGAAGGAAATTTGGCGTGTGAAAACCTCGGCTTGTAGGTCGGGATAAGGCCAAAGCTATGATCTTTGACAGATATTGAACCGCAAGATATGAGCTGCATTATCATATTCGAAGCCTTTAGTTTAGAATGGGATGGCAATCGAAATTCCTCTTCTTCAAGTATCCGAAAGCTGTTGAGCTTCCTAGCATCAGCTCTAATGAGAGACTCCAAGGTATCGGTCCTGCCGCTCGATGAAGAAGCACTGGATGTGGAAGGAGGTGGCGAAACAAAGTCTCTGCAAATCTCTGGAGTGGATTTCACGCGAGGAGCTTGGCTAGGACGAGCGCTACTACTTTCGGGCTCCAGTAATCCGTCATCAGTCGACACGCCACGCATATAAGTATCTCGGGCTCTAGCACCTCTGTTGGCACTGTCCTCGGTTTGAGTGGAAGCATCAGCAAGACCATCACTCTTGTAGACTTTATACTCTGTGAGGCTCAAAGAGCCGTTCCAAGATGAATTCTTCTCAGTGCTGCACTCGGGGGACATGGACGAGGAGCAAGGACGCTGATCCGGAGGAGATAATTCGTCATCCTGGGAAGTATTTGTAGTCCTGTCGTTCAAGCTAGACGAAGATGACGACTCCTCTTGGCTTCTTGAAGATGGTGGTTCAGGAAGTGCCTTCTGATTGTGTAATATGACAGTCTCAGCAGGACTAAAGTTACCTAGAAATTGAGTATTAATCATAAGGAAGTCAGACTATGCATGGAATAAGCCTTATGAAACAATCCCATCA
Organism: Salvia sclarea; assembly: GCA_036873715.1. Classification (NCBI taxonomy): domain Eukaryota; kingdom Viridiplantae; phylum Streptophyta; class Magnoliopsida; order Lamiales; family Lamiaceae; genus Salvia; species Salvia sclarea. Next base: position 2,348,609 of record JAYJMF010000030.1, read on the forward strand.
ACTCCATCTCAAGGAAACAACAAATGCTTTTCATTTCATCCGGAATGAACAACGAAGAAGCTTCAAAAGAGGACTTTTTAGTTTTTAAGAGGGTTTTGCAGGTCAGTCATAGCTGATAGTGAAAATTATCATCATTGAAAGAAATGCATGGTTTCAGTTCTCTTTTCTTTTCCAGTATATGAAAGTTCAGGATAGAGCTAAAAGTGTAGTGTAATTTGACATTCGAGTGCCAAGTCTAGCTACTTTCCGGCAGGAAAATCGTGAAGCATGAATAAACAAGTCCGCCAACACAAATTCTTTAAGAACTTTATTGTGCACAAAAATTGCAGGATATATAGAGCACTGAAAAATCTTACCAGAATTGGAATCTTCAAAGAGCTCTGAACCCTTGAGGATATACTCATTTCCATGAGCAGGAAGGATCAAATCATCATAGCAAAGATCGTGCCATACATATCCGTTCTTATAACTCCTACATCCACAAATCACCCTCAAAATATTTCGACAACCGAAAAGAGAAGCTAAATTCAAAAAAGAAACTGAATGCACCATTTTCACCTTTTGCAGGACCAGGAGTAAATTGAAGCCATGCCTCGGCCTCTCAAAGCATTAAGCCTGTCAACCACATCTTCACAAAACAAACACAATTCATCGAAATTCAAGCATAAACCTCACCAAATATTAATCATTTCAGTCAAGCACCATAGTTAGTTACCTCTCAAGTAAAGGCCATCAGGAGAGGAGAGGGGGACCTCCATGAAATGGGGATGCTCGAGCTGTCTATTTCGAGATAGATAGTAAATTACTGGGACCTTCTGGCCGTGCGGCGGAGGCGGCGGCTGATCGTAGTGATGATTGTAGTGATACTTGGGCGATTTTTCTTTCCACGCTTTGGCCCGTTCTGGGCTGACTTGCCTATATTTCGTCGCTCTCTCCATTCCTCTACACCAAATTGCAGTTGCAAACTGAGTCTCCTCAACTATCAGTCACTGCAGCGGGTCGGAATTGAAAAACCTCAGGTTACATAATCATCACATCCCGAAATGTGAAAATAATAATGATTGTGTACACAACATCAGCTAATTCAACAGATCCAGACATAAACCATAATAGCTCCAAAGCCTTGAAAACGTCCAAAAATCAATAATATAACAAGAAAACAAACCACGTGACCCAAACCATATTTCTCGACGAAAGGGAATTAGCTAGTGATTGACTCAAGCAAACCCCCATTTGCAATTAAACCCAAATAGAAGAAGAAGAGAGGAGTGTGGGGTGAACTTTTATTTATATTCTGAAAGCACAGAAAGGCTGAGAGGAAAAAGAAGAGCGGAAACCAACCTGGGAGAGGGGTGAAAAGGAGAAGGGGAAGGCGACATTGAATGCAGCAGTGTGGGCACTGCGTGTTGATGACAGAGCTTGGGTTGGGGGAGAGAGTAAAGTGTGACTAGACAGTAGAGAGACAGCGATTGGAGAAAGGGACTGATGCAGGGGGATGGAGGTCGGAGTTGGTTTGGCGTTATGCAGCCTCAGGTTAGAGAATGCAACTGCAATGTTGTTGTTGATGGCACTGCCAGTCCACGGTAATATTTCATTTTGGCTGCTGCCCAAAGGTTCTTGCTTTCACGAGGGCTAATTTTATGCTTTGACTTTCTAGATTTTGTGTTAACTACCTAATGTTATTTATCTCATTTTAGATTCTTTCTGTTTTTCTTTGTTTCTTTCTTTTTGCTAGTGTAACTTTTTCCATATTGGTTTTTTTCTCCACAAATGTTTTCTTTTTCATTGGTGTGTGGTCTGACTTTAAGAGGGTTTGATATGTGACCTACCGGCTACCGAGTAGCTTTTAGGTTTTTATTTTCCCTTTATTATCTGTTTTCTATTATTTATACCGTACATTCTTATTTTAAATTAGATTGAATTATTTGAATGATATATTTATAGATTGTGTTAGATTATAAGTCAAAGTATATGTAGAAAAAAAAGTTGGACTATTTTTAGTTAATTAAAGGAGATGATCTATTGGTAGAGAACAACTTTGTTCCTAGCATAGCTGGGAATTGCATTTGTCACATATAAAATTAGTTAAAAAAAACTTATGGAATTGATTTAAGGTATGAAGTTAGAGTTTCGTGATTGTTCGATGTGGAAATTCAGCATCTAGTCGATATTGGATTGAAAATTTGCTTTGGAGGTTTGTGACTCGAGACAATTGAATATCGACCGTGGTCTCGAGTTTCAGTAATTGGTGATCAAATCGATCAGAATTGATGTTTAGTAAAATAAAATTGATTATTTTACCAGGACTGTTAAATTATAATCAATTTAAATTATTAACAACATGTATAGTATAAGATTGCAATTTCGCATATTCTACAATAGCAATGTAGGAAATAAATATAAAGTATTGAGGTATATAGTGAATTTCATCTTAACTAATTAAGTAAGATAAAAGACCGCCCTACGTGAGAGTATTTTCCCACATTTGTATAATGTAGTGGTCTCATCTGCGTAAAGATAATTATTTTGTCCTTGTACGGTGTTGGTCTCGTATACATATGTCGTTGGATTTTAAATAGTTATTGTGTGCGCATGTTTACTACCTGTAATCCTAAGAAGGAAGTTGAGGAAAAAGAAAAGAACTTGAAAGTATTTGGAATTTTGGATATAAGGGGCAAGTCACTTTCAAAGAGTCAATACCAACCACCGCTTGTAGCTATCAAAGTTAATGAAGTTGATAGAATAAAGAACACGTTCCTATATTGTATGTTTCAAATGGAAAAAATTATGTTTTAAATAGAACTCGCGACAATTTTCCGGTGAATGAAATTATGATATGACATCATTTCAATCATACGTGGCTAACTTTAAAACGACGTCATATGTATTCTGATTAAGCAGACGTCCAATTGAACAAAAACAATGTTGTTTTGCCAACATATTGCGTAAATTAGAAAAAACAGTTTACCAATATTTTGAGTCAAGCGACATCGTTTTTGTTCAATTGGGTGTCCACTTAAATCGAATGCATATGACGTCGTTTTAAATTTAGCCATGTAGGACTGAAACAGTGCCATGTCATAATTTCGTTCACCGGAAAATTGTCGCGAGTTCTAATTTTAAAAAATCAAAAGTTAGTGCATGTAATTGCAAACATTAAAAAGTCGTGTTATAATTGCAATTTAGGGCAAAGTTGGTTATTTATTTGGCAAGTTTTCCATATAAATATATAAACAGTGGAGCCTTTGCTAAAAAAATTATTGCGTCCATCACCGGCCGGAAGTCAACATCGTGAACAAAATTAGATTAATTTAAAAGTTAGACACTATACGCGGAGTGTTTTGTATTAATGTGCAATGCAAAATGAGAATTTGGTTAAAGTACAATAATTTATAAATGCCATATAAAATAATAGAAATTCATCCATTGTTTGACTAAATATTTCACCTTGAACATATGACGAGCCTCTTAAATCTTGTACACCGAATCATTTATATTCTTCGCATATGAACAATTCTGTTATCTGAACTTATTGGTAAAATAAACATACCCTCGTATTGTTTTACTATAATACTGTACTTAATTAGTTGCAAGTTGCAACTAGAAAATCATTTGCTTTTCTTTAAAAAAAAAAAAGACAATCATTTGCTTTAAATCGTGAGATACTTTATTAATAATTTCCATGGGCACGAGATAGACGTGGTCCAGTTAGGATGTTCGCTGCAAGATCCATAAACTGCGGTAATTGCAACATATATGTATGTATAAATATATAATTATATTAAAGCTCCTGAAATTAATTGCACAAAAAATCCCCAATAAGTCGATGGTTAACAGGATTTTAATAGCATAATGTTGGGTCCCGGAGGGTGACTGAACTGGTGTATGGGGGGGAATACACCAGTAGGTTCTTTTCGAAAATACAACGCAAGACACAGAGTTCAGTTTTTAAAACGAGGCTGAGAAACTGAG
>JAYJMF010000030.1:2361984-2380474 GCA_036873715.1 Salvia sclarea
GGCCGCCGCAGCGACCGCGGGCGCAACGCAGCGCCCGCGGGCACACCACCACCGCTGCGTTCACTCTGAGAATTTTTTCGGCCAAATTTATATAACAAATATAGTGATGGTATGTTTTATTTACATTAAAAAAGAGTATGTATAAACAAAAACAAACAAAATTACAATGAGATTCATATAAATAAAAAAAATCTAAACTTCATTGGTGCGACCCATTCCAAAAATTTTAACAACCGCGTGACGGAACCCAAGACGTGTTTGATCTTAGATATCACCCCCCTACCACTAAACCAACACGTGTACATTAGTTCGATCCATTTTGATGAGTTACTGGAACATACATTGCGTGCTCATCAGTCATCATGATGTGATGTATCTTACTTGAACATACATCACGGACATAAGTAATGGCATAGTAAGGTGTTGATGTAGTAATTGTTATCGAAGACCTTGAAATTTATCTTATATTTTCAAAATCATATGTAGTAATCAAATTTCAAACTGAAAAAAGAAAAGCATAAACTCAATTTAAGAGTAGATGGCCCTACAAGAAGCTTGTTGCAGTGCATGAGAAGTAATTTTAGTCCAACTTAAAGAGTAGCACCTATGCCTGATGATAGTAGCTGAAGCCAATTGTTACGACATAGTATAACATTCTTCTCGACAGTCAAGACAAAGTATCCTACTTCGTTGATGTCCATTTCTTAGCATCCTGTTTTGAAACCTAAACAATCATAACAAACAAATTTCTTATGGGATTCAAATGAAAAAAAAAAATAAAAAAATCCCAGAATTATATTTCTTAAATAGTTCAAACTAAAAGACTGGCACCACGCTTTTACAATCAGGATTAACTGATTTCCTTAAGTCATCCCTGCAAAGGTTCAAATTTAGTCTGACTTTCATGAAACCAGAAACCTTCATTCATACTTATTGTCTTTGTATTTCTGATTCTGCAGCCTCGTAGCAGATTGAACGATGTGTTTCTGAGGAAATAAAAGTCCTCATCCGCGGCCTCCAATAGTATCCCGTCACCCAATCCATCCACGAGAAGGGCTCCCGCGTTCGTCCCAGCCCCATTCACCAAGTCATCCCTACCAATGCACACAAACTAGCCATGTAACTCTTCTTCATCTCACATTCTCTGCTAAGCAAACTGATGTAACTGTTAGTTCTATTTTACCTGTGAACTTTTTCTGGGAATCGTATATGATGAATCACTGGAAACTCCAACGAGTTTTCCGAAAGATACTCAAAAAGCCCGCAACCAATAAGATCATCGACAGAAGGTTTCTGATCAGAGATTTGACAAATTCAAATTTTTAGATTGTGAAAAATTAGATTACAAAATACCTCCTTGCAGCATGGATTCTGCTGGTCTCCTCTTCAGTATATGGCAGATGATGAAGAATCATGACAGCATCTGTAGTTTTCAGAGTCTCAAGCTCATCTAGAGGCTCATCGCCCCGTACAGAGACTACTAAATGCGTACCTGAACAACCATCACTAGTTTAGCAACTGCAACAATTTGGTATTTTGAGATTTTGGTATTAGCTGCACACCTTGGGGAAGAAGGTTGTGAGCGCCACTACACAATTCATCGATAGTCACCATAGCCAGGGCACTGGGTAACGGCTTTGTCAACTGCTCTGACAAAGGGGTTATAACTCCCATGCTAACTTCTATCAACCGCTTGAGAGCGAGTCTCTGGTATTAATACAAGAAGCAATGATCAAATAATAGATATTTATAGTGCATAGATGTGAAATTTTTTGCTTAATAAAACAAGGCTTACGGCTATTTATCTTCTAGAGGTGGAAGCTTCCTTAACAAGATTGAATCTACCGTTGCTAGGTCCTGCACCAGATTCAAGCCTTCACCATATAAAGATCTCCTACGTAGATAACTGAAGGTCGTGTTTCAGGCAGTAGAGGAGATTCGAGTATACCTTGAATGGCATTCCAATGATAAGTTTTGTGGCTAGGGACTTATATAGAACTTCAGGGGCCTGCACGACAAAAGAGGATAAGAAAATTATGAAACCAAAAATAGGAACAAAGAAAATCTTCAAGTTTATAAGTTATAACTGGACAGATGATATGATCAAAGAAATAGAAGAAAAGCTTGCAGGAGATTACCTGCAACTGATCCAGAGAAATCGACATCAAAACTGAGCCATCACGGTGGAGTACACCTCGATAATCAACTTCTTCACCCTGTACCAGAAACAGTCTAGAACTGTTAGTTTGAAAATTCTTTATTCTTTGTGAGGATAAGATAATCAACATAAACGCGCACAACCCGACCTCCTTTTGAACTGGCAATTGACCACTTCTACGCTGGAAATCAAAATACCGTCTGTTCTTCTCTTCGAAAGGTGCCTGGTTACTCGACAATATCAACCCCTTAACCTGTTGCTAGATTAACAATAGAAGTTTTAAGAAAAATAAATAGCTATTTATGTTTGGGCCATACCACTCCTTTTTGCAGTTCAGCAGCTCGCATACCAAGATTAGCCAATCTTCTACACGGATCAATCTCTTCCTCTGGAGCTTCAGTTAGAGAATCACGAATTGCATCGCCCAAACCATCCTGAATATTCAACATAAATACCATTTTTTTTTGCAATGTATTGGTAGATAGGACGTTAAGCAGGTTTTACATTTCCTATTTTTCATGTGAGAAAACTTACTTTTAGCAAAAAAAAAGTAACACACTATGATTTGGAAGTTGAGATAAATATCTTGAAATGGACATAAAAAAGTGATGTACCATAAGAAGTGTCCCAATGCCAAATTGCCAATGGCAGATTTCATCCGCCCATCTTCATCCTCACCGGCTTCAGTTACTCCCAAGTGTAACGGGTAATCCCATCCCAAAACATTCATCTCAGCAACCAGAAGGCGGTATGCCTGGACCATGATAACCGGGTTGCTTGCCTTCATCGAGAATACAAAATTGTGGTAGTCCAATTTCCGACAAATCCTAGCGTACTCAAATGCAGATTCAACCTGTTACATGGCCAGATAAACACGATAGGTACTAGAACTGCCCAATAAGAAGCATACATACATAGAACTCTGCTTTGTATTATGAAATAATTACTCACCATTCCTCTGGGAGAGTCTCCGTAATAGCTCATAATCCTATCCGACAGGCTACCATGGTTAGTCCCAATCCGCATTGCCCGTCCATACGTTTTGCATTTTTCGACCAAAGGCGTGAAAACCTAAGTTGAGTAGAAACACAAAATTAATCTTCACATATGTAGTCTCATATTCAAATTAATCTTCACATACCTTTTCAATATGCTCGAGTTCTTTTTGATAATCGTCTTCCGTGTACTCGAGCTCTTCAAACTGCGCTCTCCTGTCAGCTAATAATAGATTATGGTTAAATTATATCAACAAACCAACTCAATTTTTCACTAAGTGAAAGAAGATAGAAGGTACCGAAGTTTCCTGGATTAACACGAATTTTGTCAAAGCATTCAGCAACCCGCATTGCAACAGGTGGGGCAAAGTGGATATCCGCAACCAAAGGGATGTTATAGCTGCATATTAATTGGATATATGAGCAATAATATAGATCAAATAAAAAATTTAATCAACACAAAATGATGTATTACTTCTTCTGAACAAGAGAGTTTTTAATTTCAAAGCATGCAAATTGTGACTTTACTATTCAATAAAATCTCCTAGCAGTAACATAAAGTATACCTAATAAGGGGCTTCCATCTGATGCGGGCTCGAGTTGAATAGTTTCTGAGCCTGTGTTTGTGGAATTTCTGATGACAACAACCTTGCTACGTCGGAATTTGAGCCTTTGAAAGTCAGAAACTCTAACAAAATCCGAACTTTTGGTAAAGCCAATGCTCTGTTGATGATCCCTGCTCTTCACACCAGTAAATGAAGCTGGGACAGCTCCGGTTGACATGTATCACCACTACCTACTTTTCCCACAAAACACAAAGCACAGTTTCATTTTGTTCATTTAAAACAGAATCTCCTCCCTATCTCACACACACATACACTGTGAGACAATTGTGGATTGAGAAATTTTTTCTTGCCAAATTTATATAACAATATAGTGATGGTATGTTTTATTTACATTAAAAAAGGAGTATATATAAATAAAATAAACAAAATAATAATGAGATTCCTATAAATAAAAAAATCTAAGTAAGATGCATATAGTTGGCAGCATGGACGACATGGACGAGCATGTAAAGGGGGTGGCTGGCTTGCTGCACGAACTCGCAGATGCAGGTGTCGTGGGTGCCTATGTTGTTGGCGCTGCACATCCTTCTCCACCCACCGGTGCACCACACGCGCCCGTCTTTCCACTTCTTCATCGTGCTCTCCCATTTGTTCCCACTTCCGTCCACCACCAACATCCTTGCCGGAATCTTGAGGTTCCACCCTTCTATCACATCGGTTGGGATGTGCTGCAACATCACGGACCATATCATATATCATTATCATTATCATTATCATATATAGAGAGACATTCTAGAGTAGGACGAGGAATTACCAACTCATTCTTGCGTGTTTTTCTTGATCTCGACACGAAATAAGGATTCTTGGGTCGGATGGCCAGTCCTGATCTAAAGATGTCGTGTCCGTAGTAATCGTTTATGTCACGCTTCTTGTGTTTGGCTGCATCAACACCTTACTATGCCATTACTAATACTCATCCATATATAATGTAAGAAGAAGAAATAGAATTGGAAAGAAAAGGCTCACATGATGATGGACTTGACTTGGATACCTTCATCACCATCTCGATTTCATCATCCTCATCTTCGCCAACTTCAATCTCAATTTCCTCTTCTTCCACATAATCACCGTCGTCGTCGTCCTCATCAACATCTTCTTCTTCTTCTTCCTCCTCAACAGTAATGTCCTCTGCCTCCTCTTTCACTCTAAATTTGGGGCTGGCCACGCGTTTCTTTTCACAACCATCAGTTCCAAACAATCTGAAATCGAAAAGATCACCATCCTTGTGCTCAAATGCCACAAGATCCCGGGCCTCGAAAGAATTTTCTTGATAAAAGTGAGACCACCCTTTGTCAAAATATAAGCCATTAATCCCACCTCTCTCCACCTCCACTGTCCACAAATTTTTGTCGACGTCTCTGAGGGTGACACTGCACCCTATAGTTCCATGCACCCTTGCAACGCACTCTGGAGGAAAGTCCTGCATCAACACAACAAAATGTGATCAATGCTCAAATACATTATTTCCTCATTATAACCAGAAACAGTTTGAGCATCCTTCAAACAGAACACATATCTACTAACTTAACTAACTGTTATGTTCAATCATAATGAGAGGGATCTGTGTTGATTCAAGAAATGCTTTCATATTTGTGGTACTGAAATTCACTCCACGACACCATTGGCTAAAAAAGAAGGGAAACACACAGACACACACACAATTAGTCACTTAAAACAAGCCCAAGCCAATAAAACATAACAAACCATTCTAGCACAAAACAGAGACAACCTTAATATCTCAATCTAGTCTACTTTGATGTTGTTAAGCATACAAATATGATTGTTGTTGAGATATTTGGTTGAAGATGCAAAAATCTTTTATTCTCATTCCTTTTGTACGTTAATTTTAGCAGTTGGTTTGTTTCAGTGCAAATGTTTGATTAGGTATCAAAGGCCATTATTCCATAGCTACCAAATAGAACATAAAAACAATCCTAAACATTTCTTGGTTTATCAAAATTAAGTTCCCCACAAAAGAAAATATGAATCCAGACTATACAATAATATACTTCTTTTTTCAACCAAAATAATTAGAAGTAATTTTTTTTTTTTCTTTCGACGGATCATTAGAAGAATATCATAAGAAAAGAGAAGAAGCATCTTGAGAAAAGGAAAATGGATACCATTTTTTGAGAAATTGAAGTCATGAACTTGAAGAACCTTAACTCCTCTTTTTCTGCTAGGGATTTGGCAACACTTCTTATGTTCTTCTTCATTTGAAAACTAGCAACAAAAATTAGAGCTAATTAAAATCAATCTGGCACCAATGGAAGAATATGAGAGATGTAATCTGGAAATATCTCTAGAGAGAGAGAGAGATGTCGGATGGACTAAGAAGAGTTGTAAGAGCTTACTTCGCATATATAGCCTTCGTTACCTCGCCCATTATGAAATTGGCCGAAGATATATCTGAGTGTGTGAATGATGTGAGACAAGTGAAAAACTGGGTGCTACGATATTGAAGGTGGATTAGGGTTTAGAGAGAGAGAGGGAGGTAAAGCGAGTGTGTGTGGATGGACTATCTGCCGGAGATTCAGATTTTATCTAATTTCTGATTCTATGTATATGTATGTATGTATGTGCCAATAACAGAAACTGCAGCGATACACACACACAGAGAGGTGGTGTGAAGCTCTGCTCTTCTTCATGGCTCTTATCAATATCATGCAGGAAAAAGGTGGTGTGAAGATTGGGGCAATGTAGTTTTATTTTTCCCATTTTAAGTATTTTTTGGGTGTAATTGGCTGATACTCCCTCCGGCCCATTCTTTTTGTCCCGTTTTTTTTATTGGGTCATCTCATTTTCTTTTTTGATAAAAAATTACACACAAAAAGCATGTGGATCCATATGTACTGTACTCTCTCACACTCATCAACTCCACTTTTTTAATTTCTGTGCCCAAAAAAAGGGGACAAGAAGAATGGACAGAGGGAATATTTCCTAATATGTTCTACTGTTCTTTATGTATTTTATTTTTTCAAAAAAAAACCAATCAATTAAATTACTGAAACTAGTTGGAGTCCCACAGAGAGTTTTGGTAGTCTTCCCATAAAGTCTTCCTTCAAAAAAAGAAAAACTTATTAAGTAGATTATTTTTTTCAAACATAAATGAGAAATTCAAAACCATAAACACGTGAATATTTTCTTGGAAATTTCTCACAAGTAAATAAGACAATGACATGCCTTTACAAAATCAATATTGTCTATGTAACACGACATGTTTATAAAATTACAAAAAATGGCACAAATTAGAAAAATACTCATTTACCTTAAAGTAAAGAACATATCACATATCCCCTCCAATAAGAATATTAAATACATAGTAAAAATTGATTTCTAATTCTGATGCCCTTCGCTCGAAATGAGACTGGTGCGATGAACAATGATATAGTATTGGACAAGTTAACAAGCACATTCTCTTTCAATATTCAACTTTCACAAAAAGTAAACAAAATTAGAGCGCTGCATTATACATGATCATTCACCAATTTCTAGTATGTTTATACATGTTTGTAGCTACTCCTAATCTTGTGCAGGTGGATCCACCCAGCGGCCGTGGTCCTTGATCAGCTGTATCAACGCGTCCGTAGCTCCTTCCATGGCGATGCCCCGTTGCACCACCGTCTGAGCTCACAGTCACAGCCAACACATGAAACAAAGGAATCAGCAAAAGTTGAACGACTACGAATAGTGTCAAGTGCTTCTCTCTTTCTTTCTGTTTCTTGCAGCTTCACTAGTTGCACGGTTGGGGGTGCTGAAGCCCCCCTCCCCTCCCCTCGTTCTAACTAATCTTTAACTTCAATTAACCCTCCCTCGGTGCAGTGGAAACAAGGAATAGGAGTGAGTGGTGGTACCTTTCCGACATAGAGGTCGATCTTTCCGGGGGCGCCGCCAACATATCCGAAATCTGCATCGGCCATTTCTCCAGGGCCATTCACGATGCACCCCATGATCGCAATCTGCATATCATAAGGCAAATGCATCAACACATGAGGCATTTTCAGTTTTCAAATTTGCAATCCAAAGAATCAGTGAGCTTTACTGAAACACCGGGCAAATGAGACGTCTTTTCTCTTATTTCCGCACTAATCTCTTGAAGATCGAACAAAGTTCTTCCACATGACGGGCATGACACATATTCCTGGTCGCATCATAACATGTCAATGGAAGGAAATTTAGTCTGACTCTCATGAAACCAGAAACCTTCATTCATACTTACTGTCTTTGTATTTCTCATTCTACAGCCTTGTAGCAGATTGAACGACGTGTTTCTGAGGAAATCAAAGTCCTGATCAGCGGCCTCCAACAGGATCCCATCTCCTAATCCATCCACGAGTAGGGCTCCTGCGTTCGTCCCAGCACCAATCACCAAGTCATCCCTACCAATGCAACAAACTAGCCATGTAACTCTTCTTCATCTCACATTCTCTGCTAAGCAAACTGATGTTACTGTGAATTCTTTTTTACCTGTGAACTTTTTCAGGGAATCGTATATGATGAATCACTGGAAACTCCAACGAGTTTTCTGAAAGATACTCAAAAAGCCTGCAACAAAAAAGATCACCGACCGCAGGTTTCTGATTAAAAATTTGACAAATTCAAATTTGTACATTTTGAAAAAGTAGATTAAAAATACCTCCTTGCAGCATGGACTCTGCTGGTCTCCTCCTCAGTATATGGCAGGTGATGAAGAATCATCACAGCATCTGTCGTTTTCAGAGTCTCGAGCTCGTCTAGAGGCTCATCGCCCCGTACAGAGACTACTAAACGCGTACCTGAATAATCATCACTAGTTTAGCAACTGCAATAATTAAACACAATGTGGTGTTTGAGATTTTGGTATTAGGTGCACACCTTGGGGAAGAAGGTTGTGAGCGCCACTAGACAATTCATCGAGAGTCACCATAGCCAGGGCATTGGGTAACGGCTTCGTCAACTGTTCCGACAAAGGGGTTATAACTCCCATGTTAACTTCTATCAACCGCTTGAGAGCGAGTCTCTGGTATTAATACAAGAAGCAATGATCAAATAATAGAGATTTATAGTGCATAGATGTGAAAAGTTTTGCTTAATAAAACAAGGCTTACGGCGTCTTTATCTTCTAGTGGTGGAAGCTCCCTTAACAAGATTGAATCTACCGTTGCTAGGTCCTGCACCAAATTCGAGCCTTCTCCATATAAAGATCTCCAACGAAGATAACTGAAGGTAGTGTTTCAGGCAGTAGAGGAGATTCGAGTATACCTTGAATGGCATTCCAATGATAAGTTTTGTGGCTAGAGACTTATATAGAACTTCAGGCACCTGCACGGCAAAAGCGGATAGAAAACCATGAAACCAAAAATAGGAAAAAAGAAATCTTCATGTTTATAACTTTACAGATGATATGATCAAAGAAATAGAAGAAAAGCTTGCAGGAGATTACCTGCAACTGATCCAGAGAAATCGACATCAAAACTGAGCCATCACGGTGGAGTACACCTCGATAATCAACTTCTTCACCCTGTACCAGAAACAGTCTAGAACTGTTAGTTTGAAAATTCTTTATTCTTTGTGAGGATAAGATAATCAACATAAACGCGCACAACCCGACCTCCTTTTGAACTGGCAATTGACCACTTCTACGCTGGAAATCAAAATACCGTCTGTTCTTCTCTTCGAAAGGTGCCTGGTTACTCGACAATATCAACCCCTTAACCTGTTGCTAGATTAACAATAGAAGTTTTAAGAAAAATAAATAGCTATTTATGTTTGGGCCATACCACTCCTTTTTGCAGTTCAGCAGCTCGCATACCAAGATTAGCCAATCTTCTACACGGATCAATCTCTTCCTCTGGAGCTTCAGTTAGAGAATCACGAATTGCATCGCCCAAACCATCCTGAATATTCAACATAAATACCATTTTTTTTTGCAATGTATTGGTAGATAGGACGTTAAGCAGGTTTTACATTTCCTATTTTTCATGTGAGAAAACTTACTTTTAGCAAAAAAAAAGTAACACACTATGATTTGGAAGTTGAGATAAATATCTTGAAATGGACATAAAAAAGTGATGTACCATAAGAAGTGTCCCAATGCCAAATTGCCAATGGCAGATTTCATCCGCCCATCTTCATCCTCACCGGCTTCAGTTACTCCCAAGTGTAACGGGTAATCCCATCCCAAAACATTCATCTCAGCAACCAGAAGGCGGTATGCCTGGACCATGATAACCGGGTTGCTTGCCTTCATCGAGAATACAAAATTGTGGTAGTCCAATTTCCGACAAATCCTAGCGTACTCAAATGCAGATTCAACCTGTTACATGGCCAGATAAACACGATAGGTACTAGAACTGCCCAATAAGAAGCATACATACATAGAACTCTGCTTTGTATTATGAAATAATTACTCACCATTCCTCTGGGAGAGTCTCCGTAATAGCTCATAATCCTATCCGACAGGCTACCATGGTTAGTCCCAATCCGCATTGCCCGTCCATACGTTTTGCATTTTTCGACCAAAGGCGTGAAAACCTAAGTTGAGTAGAAACACAAAATTAATCTTCACATATGTAGTCTCATATTCAAATTAATCTTCACATACCTTTTCAATATGCTCGAGTTCTTTTTGATAATCGTCTTCCGTGTACTCGAGCTCTTCAAACTGCGCTCTCCTGTCAGCTAATAATAGATTATGGTTAAATTATATCAACAAACCAACTCAATTTTTCACTAAGTGAAAGAAGATAGAAGGTACCGAAGTTTCCTGGATTAACACGAATTTTGTCAAAGCATTCAGCAACCCGCATTGCAACAGGTGGGGCGAAGTGGATATCCGCAACCAAAGGAATGTTATAGCTGCATATTAATTGGATATATGAGCAATAATATAGATAAAAAATTTAATCAACACAAAATGATGTATTACTTCTTCTGAACAAGAGAGTTTTTAATTTCAAAGCATGCATCGGCCTCTTTCCTTCCTTGCACAGTTATCCTAACAATATCTGCTCCCTTGTCTGCTACCCTCATTACCTGTAAATACAAAATGATCAAAGGAGAACCATATTTCCAAAACATTGATATCTTATTAGTAGGGAACACATTCAGCAAATAAGTTTAATGAAGCATTGTTTGTAGGGAACACATATTCTGATAAGAAAGGGATAAATAAGGTTAAATTTTGAAAAAAAAAAAACTTCTACACACTGCGAATATTTTAGCAAAAAAAAACCTGTTCGACTGTTACAGCTACATCCTTTGTATCTGTTGTAGTCATTGTTTGAATTCTGATGGGATGCTCACTACCAAGAGCTACATTTCCGACCATGACCGTGCACGTTTTTCTCCTGATCGTTTTGTGCACGGATTCACAATATTTGTGTCTTGGAACTACATTCAAAACTTTAATGAATCAGATACTTAATATAGGCAACTCAGGGGGGGACACTACTAAAATTCCAATGGCCTTGGTGCCCATTTCATCCTGTTTGTCCACTACCTAAACCAAGAACAATCCAACCACACGAGCTTTCTAATCTTCTTTTATATATGGTTCAGCTATCGATGACCAATCAATTCAAATAGTGAGCATGAAAACTGCTAAATGCGAATCTGTGAGGAAAATGAATAAGCAAATTGTGACTTAACAATTAAAGAAAATCTCATACCTAATAAGGGGCTTCCATCTGATGCGGGCTCGAGTTGAATAGTTTCTGAGCCTGTGTTTGTGCAATTTCTGATAACAACAACCTTGCTACGTCGGAATTTGAGCCTTTGAAAGTCGGAAACTCTAACAAAATCGGAACTTTTGGCAAAGCCAATCCTGCTCTTCACACTAGTAAATGAAGCTGGGACGGCTCCAGTTGCCATTTATCACCACCACCTACTCTTCCCCAAAAACACAAAGCACACTTTCATTTTGTATATTTAAAACAGAATCTCCTCTCCTCTCTCTCTCTCTCTATCTCCCACACACACACATACACTGAGGAGGAGTAAAATCATCTTTTCACATCATTGAAATTGAAGAAGCAATATAAACAAAGTGTCCATTCCGAATACAAAAATGCTCTTCAAGACGCATAGTCAAACTATAAAACATAAACTCCATAAATCAAATCAGGAACCATTAATATTGGAATTTATTATACAAAAAAAAAATATGCAGGAAAGAAAAATTCCAGAAAACATCTTACAGAAACTTAGTTGAGGTGAATGGAGGTGGCGTTGTTGAAACTAAAAATTGAAGCAGAATATGCGAATGATGAAAATTAATAGATTTTGGCGAGAGCTACTACCAAAGCGATGAGCTGACAAAATTTACTACTGCAGCATCTTTACATTGCTAGCCATACAAAATACTCAACAAACATTTGGCAGTTGCAATTTTTGGCATTATAGTATTTATTTTCGCCCTGCACTTTGCTTTTATTATATTTTTGCCCCTGCTTCATTTTTGTGGGTTTTGCAGTTTATTGTAATTTTCAAAAATTAAATTAGATTGAACAATTTTTCTTGTGTCCCGGACTCCTGGCTCTAGTTCCGATTTGAAAAACAAAGATTACTAAGAATTTATTTGAGTTGATTTAATTAATTTAAGGAAGCCGCCAGGAATATATAATTTCTGTTCAACCATATTTGACTTGCAACTTCCTTGTATCATTATTCATTAATGAAGTGAATCTATTATAATGATGAAATTATAATACAATTGGAAATTCAATATTGCAATTTTTATATCCAGTTTTCAAATACGAAAGTTTAGGTGCTAAAAGTGCAATTTGCAACAAATAAATTTAGAAAATTTTTGTATCTGTATTGGTAATATCCAGAGGAGATTTGAATCCATGACTAACAAAAGAGTCCTTGGCACCTCACTCAATTTTGCTACTCGAATTAAGCTTCCTCGGCAATTTTCATTGCATTCCATGCCACAATCTTGGTGCGTAATCCATTAAATCCAACTACCTACTATATAACACTTCAGTAAGCAGATAGAATTTTTGTAGTACATAATTAGTGTTTTATTATTATATTAAAAAATCTGAGTGATGGCGATTTGATTCTATAATAATATCAAACTTTATGGAATGAATATTGAAGCATTCAATAGTTTAATTAGATTTAGTTTCAAGTAAATGATTTATTTCTTTGCAATTGAAGATGGTAAAGATTCATTTCATTCAAAATAAAAATGATAATGGTAAAGATATATAGGCAGCTAAATTATAAGACAATTTTAGATAGAAATTTGACGATAAATCTGATACAACTACTAACTATGCATGTAAAGCAATCAAATTATTCTCAAAGAAAGAAAATCAATCAAATTTAAATTTCATAGGAATACATGATAGATCATGAAGAGATATCTTGAAATCGTAAATGTGGTCATGACACACAATTTTCCTCTACTAGAGCATATCTCTCAAGAATTGCAATTGTCTCCTCCTTGGCACTGCCAACATAGAACATTATCATAAACACTCGTGTAAGACAGTCTCACATGATATCCAGATCAAAACTAAAAAGTCTACGGCATATTTGAAATTTCAAAAGCATCGCTTAATATTTGGATCCGGATCTTGACCCACTGGGTAGTGTGGTATAGAAAAAGAAAATAGGATGTTTACCTTCCCGGTCTGAGAATCTTGAACTCTCCCGGCTTTGTAAGATCGACGACTGTTGATCCTGCACGCCACGATGGAAGCAGCCCGCCGTTGTAGATGCACGCACAATGCTGCCAAAGGTTCTCAAAATCCTTCACGTCTACACTACTAGGCTCCCCACTAAGGTTAGCGCTCGTGAGGGCCAGGGCGCTCCGTGAACCACGAGCAATTAGCCGAATGTATTCGCAGTCGGGCACTCTGACACCTATGCTGTCCATCCCGGGGTTTAAAGACTTTTCAAGATTGCTTGAATCCCCTAAAACATATATGGTGAGGGACAAAAGGCATGAAATTCGAAAGTTGAGATGATAATTCGAACATCAATCCAGAACGATTCAACAAACTAATAATGAGTAGGTGAAAACTTCTGTCTCAACCACCTCGTCTTAATACCACTGTCACCGGTCCAGGAAGCAGTGAATCAAGCAACCCGAGAGGCAAATGGTGAGTAGTGGCAAAGCGCTGTGTATCTTGAACATCCCCAACACAGATAGCTAGAGGGCTAGTATGCTTTCGGCCTTTGATCTCATATATCCTGTGAACAGCTTCCATCGAGCTGCAAGGTGCGATAGACAAAGATAAACACCAAGCCACCAATCTAATACTAAGCAGAAGATCAAATTCATACAAGCAATCATAGACACATCTTCCTCCCTTCACCACAATTCAGAGAAGATATCACCAACATCATATCTAAGCATACAATTTCAAGTATATTTCCACATTAGTGCAAACAGAATACACAAAAACAGCGAAATCAGAATCAGTGTTGACAACCAATCCAATCCCTACATATGTTAAAAACATTGTTAACACCAGAAACATCAAACATTCCATAGTAGAGAAGTTAATGGCTAAAATGATTGTAGAGATATACCAAGCATCACAAGCGAAGCCGTAGAGGGTGTCAGTTGGCACAGCAATTACTTTCCCGGCCTTGACAGCTTCGATGGCCTCTGTAGCATAATCTGAAGTTGCTGGCCGCACTAAGCCCGTCCTCGAATTCTCATCACATTTCTCCAAATCCCAAGCCATCGTACTCGAAATACTTCTCCTACTTGGGAAAGTAGGCAGTAATTGCAGCCTCCGCACTCCTTTTGCGCAGAGAAATTATTGGGCATTTAACCAAACATGTGGAACACATATTTTAAAACATGAAAAATCCGAACAAGAAAAACATAACACAGAGAGCGAAAGAGAGTACGTGTGGAGCGTTGAAAGAGAGAGGTGAAGAGAAGGGGCAGAGATTGGGTGTCAGCTAATTTTGTGGGAGCTATTATTAATCTCATCAGAATTCTACCAGACTTGATTGAATTGTAAGGAGTAAGGACTCCAAATTCTCAGTGACTTGCAAGAAATGGAAAATTTTTTAGGGGCATGAAATTTGCATTTTGGGGCTTCAACTTTGAAAACATTAGTCAAATGGCTCGTAAGATTTAAAATTTGTGAATATTGTCCTCTCACCTAAATTAAAACAGAAATAACCAATTCTCTGTCCATGAACAGAAATGAAACAGAAGCTTTTTTCACAAGACATGAGCTCAAAAAGAGACCAAAAATGCAATCTTTAAACTCATATTTACAAGAACAAGCAGAAGCCAATGCTTACAAAGTGATAGAGGAACCTGAAAGTGGAGATTTTCAGTGACGGATCAGTTAAAGAAGAATGAAAATGGGAAGGTGCCCGCGCCAATTTTAGGATTAGGGCTTTGGAATTAGAAATTCCGAGTATGAATAGTATAGTGATTACTGTTTTTCATATTTATTTTAAATAATAAACTACTCAAAAAAATTATAGTATTAGCTTATTATAAATAAAAACGATTTCCTCTTTTTCATCACAGCGAGAATAAAATTATCGCAAAAACTGGCGTGCGACAACTGATGATTCAACATTATTTTAATCTTATAAATAAGTGGGACCCAGCCGCACCCAAGGTAGAATAAAGAAAAAACAAATATGGATGATTATTACAATAGTGAAGGGTTCATCTAGTTAGGTTTCTTTTCTTTCTTTCCTCTTCTAAGTTATGAATCTTGTGATTTCACTCCCGTAATGCTCCAACACAATTGTACCAACACATACGATACGAGGTCTCATCATGTTTCCTTTCTCTAATAATATATCTTCGTAAATCACTATTATCAATGCACGTCACATATATTGAACGACATCATAAATATACACATGACATGTACTGATGAAGTGAAATACGAGACATAATATTAAAATATAATAAATAAAAACTAATTCAGCTAGTTCTGCAGATTAAGACATCAAACTGTTACAACAGCAAGAAACAAGCATGCATCAACTCAACAAAATTTGATGGGAGAACTAAGGCAATGCATGATCAAATTCTCTCCTTACACTATTCATCTCCATATTCTTGTTTAAGCTAAGTATACATCACAATTTCAAACAACTCCTCTAGCTCTACCTCTAACTTCTTCAACCATAACCTCAGTTCCCACTAAACGTCTCTGGATTCTCGTCTCTGCCTCCCACGTTGTTCTGATGCCTAGCAACGTCTCGTCTCCTCTTCCACCTCATCACCTCAACAATGAGGGAACTGCCACTCATCGCCACACCAAATCCAGCAAATGTGGACAGTAGGACTGCAAGAACTGCTTGCACATGAACCTGCAAAACATCAATTTCGAACACTAATTAAACATTATCACCTCTGTTTCATTCAGTTAAGGAAGAAAACATGTCTTGATATGTTTTTTACCAAGTTGTAGAAGATGTGAGCTGAGAGCACCACTAGGGCGAACTGCATTGATGCATACACCCAAACGAATCTTCTCTTCACTGGAAAAAAAAAAACAGTCTCCTATTAGTATTATATATTATCATATAGAAAAAGAGAAGGAAACGTTTGCTTGCACATTTGTTGCATAGTAAATGCATAAGGTTTAGTATAGCACATTTGAAGGATCATATTAACCATCGAGCTGGATCTATAACTTACCCATAGTTGAAGACGTCATGGATGCAAGGAGGCCGAGCACACAAGAAAATGGAAGTGATATGGCGATTGCACTGCTCCCCATTTTGCCAACCTGCAGGTGAACCAGATTTATGAGCATAGTTTTTTTTTGTATCTCAAATCTATAGTTAAAAATGATGAAAGTAGGGCTTACCAAAAGCTGCTCAAGAAAGCAGAAGTAGGCCAGCATGCTCACAATTACAAGAATGGGTATTTCATGCCAAACCCTGTCATGGAAAACAACTTCAATATCATGAGAAAAACTAAAATACCAAAGCATAGTGTATTGTCATAATATTTTGTTAGAGATGGAAAAAGGGCGCCTTGCCTGTACCCGTTGATCTCCATATCTGAGTAGCTATTCACTGCTGCAGCGCGATTTATGCAGCTTTGGATGCGTAGAAGAGTGACTGGTAGGTTCCTAACTTCTTGTTTGCAAACTTCACAAGTCTTGTTCCCTTTGAGGGCAAACCATTTAACTGCACATTCTTGATGAGCCAGAGCCAGTTCGCCTTTGCAGCTGCACTCCATCTTGAGTGTCTCTCCACCTTCACATAACTCAACAAAGCATATCCGACACACAGCTTCCTCCTCAGGTATGTCTTCACCACTGGCTTCACTGCTTTCTGCAAATCAACCCCACTTCCACAAATAAGCTTATAATGAATACTCAAACAAGACTAATAATAGATCACAAGTTCTTACCATCATCTAGACCTGTCGCGTTTGGTGCTTCAGCTTGGCCATCCTTGGTGACCCGAGGCGTAGATGGGATGATACGAAAGAAGGAATCCATCTTCCGGGTGCCCTTCTCTTTTCTGATGACGGGGACAGAAAGTGACCTCGACATGCGCCTAACTCCCTTTCCCTACAAGATAGTCACTTGTAATATGCTATTCCTTTGAGATTGGAGTAAAGAAGTTATTGGAAGAGCCTTACATCATTAGGTGTAGGAGGGTGGGAAGAGCCCGGATTGGAATGTGCTACGGGGGTGACAGGCAAGGAGCATGCCCCCTTGGCCCTAGGAGTGAACTTCTTTGAAAATGGCGGCTTGTCATCATTGTCTGCTGACGTGGGGGGGCGTTGCTTGAAGCCTATCTTGGGGATGAGGTTCCGGATGGATGATCTGCCCCGGGTCGAGGCGGAGGGGCTAGGTGTTAGAAGGAAGTTAACTCTTTTGGGTGTGGGAGTTGGTGTGGGTGGAGGAATCTTGATTTCAACGAACTCTTTGCATGATACTTCCAATGATCTGCTGGGAATCTCCAAGAAGAGATTTGCTTTTCTCCACTGTCTGCTGCTTGATTCCATTTCTAATGATTTTTCAAATGCTTTTTCTTAGACAATTCAAATTCAAATTATAATAAAAAAGAAGCAGAGTTTTGAAGCATGATCAGCAGAATATGATTGTGTCATGCTAGCAATCTGCAGAGGATTAATAAATAAAGAGATGTTTATAACCTTGTGAATTGGAAGAGAAAGCTGTGGAGGTGGAGAGGGAGAGGTTTGTGTCTGTGTCGTGGGCATTCATCAACTCAAAGATGGTGTTTGCTCTGCTCCACTCCACCACTATATATGTTGATAATAATACAAAGTTGAAGGAAGGAAGAGAGGGGTTTGGAGCCAGCCGTCTATTTCATGGATTTAAGTGCGGCCTCGCTTCACTTCTCACTAACTGCAGGTGGGGTTGGGGCTTGTTACATACTACTACTATTATATACTACAATTCTCTTCTTTTTATTGTTTTATTATCTTAGAGATATGTCCTACCTTCTATAGTGAAATCTGTTCTCCTCTATGCCCGTGAAAATAATCAATTGATGAACTACGTAAATCTGTGTCGTTTTCTGATTGTTTGTTACTCTTTAATCATATTCCGTCATAAAATATTAGGAGCATAGAAATAATAAATATTAGTAGCATCTATTTATAATTCTAATTCCTAAGGTACATGCCACCTAAGCCCCTATTTTCCTCTCCACATGCCACATCATTTTTCCTTATTTATAATTTTTGAGTTTTCTTTATTTATTAGTATTCTCTAAATCTTATATATTATTCTATTTCTTAT
>JAYJMF010000030.1:2440696-2451086 GCA_036873715.1 Salvia sclarea
ATATATGTCCGTTATCTACTAACTATATCTTTGTGAATTTGTATCACACGTGAGGGGTGCGATGCCTAATAAAAAAGATAAGGATGAGAGATATTAACATATTTTGTTACAAAAATATCCTATTTATCAATTAAAACCTAAATGATTTTCCGTACTTTTGTTATCGATTGGCGCTCGCGCTCTCACTCTCACTGTCATTCTCTGTTTCTCAATCTCCCGTCAAGCTTTTCTTCCCTTTAATTAACAAGCATGTGTCTTTTTCTAATAATTAATGATTGATCTTTGTTAATGTTTCCTCAATCTTTGTTTTATATTATTCAAGATTTTTGTATTTAACCCGAAAAAATTCAAACCCTTTTTCTACCATGCATCTTCTCTAAGTTTTGCCTACAACCTTAAAGCCTACAATTAACTACAAATTTTTTGTCAAGTATTATACTTTTCTGGTGAGCTCTTCAAATTTTATATCGTGTGAATAGAATGATAATGAAGTGCAATTATAAAAATAATATTTGAAAAACCACTCTGCCTCAATTTTATTTTTCTTTAATTTTAAATTTTAGTCTTCTTGAAGTTTGCTTGATTAATGGTGAAATTTTGAGGTTTCATTGTTCCGAGATTTAAGAAAAGAGACGAATGATGATAATGCGCCGTATGTTGGTTTAGTTAAATTTTGGATTATAATTTTATTTTTTAAATTATAAGGACATATTAAGAATTATAACTTTATAATAGATTTTAATACATTCAAGCAAATACCTAGTGGCATAAATAATATACTAAGTCCACAAAAAATTTAGCGGGAATTCTATACATAGCCCCCTTTTTTTCTTAATATAGCACCCAATTTAAAAAATTAATAAAAATAATAATGAATGTACGATACTACCCTTCCAGCCTTAACTTTAAAGTTTTAATAGAATAATCTAAAAAATATTATCAACGTATGTTGCCCCTTATCGGCTTCAACAAGAAAATATTTATATAGCCCCTTCTTTGGCTTTTCAACTTTTCTCTCACTGTATCTTATCTGTGTAGCCCCATTTATTTTGAAAAGAATGAGAAAGAAAGAAGAAGGAGAAATGTAAATCTGTGTAGCCCCATTTATTGTAAATCTGAATTTTTTTCCATTGTCGATGATAAGAAACTGTAATGCGCCATACTCGGACCTCCATCACCAACAAGGAGAC
Source organism: Salvia sclarea (assembly GCA_036873715.1). Classification (NCBI taxonomy): domain Eukaryota; kingdom Viridiplantae; phylum Streptophyta; class Magnoliopsida; order Lamiales; family Lamiaceae; genus Salvia; species Salvia sclarea. The sequence continues at coordinate 2,441,887 of JAYJMF010000030.1, forward strand.
AGACTGTAATGCGCCATAAGTTAAGAAAAGGAAAGAAAAGATGCATAAATAAAAATCCGCCATTGATATCTAATTCTTATTTTCATAATCATCATCTAACATAAAGTTGTTAATAAATAGATAAACCTCAGTGGATTTGAACTGCAAATTGATCATCAAAAGATTGAGTTGACTCCACAAATTGGAACAATCAAAGAAGAAGATCGTTTTTTATTATGTTTCAAGATGATTCAGAAACCGAAATTAAGCAAATAAACATTCCCACTTCAGATGTAACCCACTGAAAGGAGAAGCTTCGAGAGGCGATGAGTTGAAATTAATATCCAAGCCAAATGAAAAGCTAGAAGTGTTTGTCGAGAGCAATATTGGGAGTTTCTGACGTTTTCATTAGATTTAGGTTGGAGGTTATGCAATTCTTTTATCTGCAGATTTAGATGGAGGTTATACATAGATGTGTTTCAATTAGCATAATAATTTATTATGTTTAAATATACGTATTTGAGGGGTGGGGGGCTATACGTTTTATTAAGTTGGGGGTTATAGATATTACATTTCGATAAATATGTAAATTTGTTTATTTAAATTGAGTATTACAAGGATAAAATAGTAAAATTGTTATTATTTTTATTATTACTATTAAGTGGGGGCTGTGATGAGAAAAACAGGGGTTATGTATAGAATTGCCCAAAAATTTAATAGACTAAGTCCATAAAAATTGTTTCTTAAGTAAATGCATATTTAATAGTAGATGTTTATTTTGTAAATGGGCCAGATTCCCCCAGCCCACTAATAATTCCCACCTTCTATCTCGTTTAGCCCCTAGTTGTTTCTATAGTAGAATAAATTACGTTTAAATAAATGATAAAAAACTTTTTCAAGACAAATATGTTAAGGACATCTTTTAGAATTAATTTATTTTTTTAGTACAACTCACAACTCACAAACGCTCACTCTCACACGCTTGAGATGAGTTGAATCGCCAACTTATTAGTTGGAGGGGAAACATATTGCTAATATGAGTTGCATTTCGTTGTCAATATTTTGTAGATTCTAAATAAAAAAAATAAGTATAATATTTTTCTGTGATTTTACAGTTGGATATTTGCCTTCAGGCCTTGTACCCTTCAGACAACATAAATTAATAGTAATTCCTAATTTCCTTGTTAGAAACAAAGAAACGAAGTACTGTATTGCTAATCCACCAAGTTGGACATTAAGAAGAAACAGTACATCTAAACTAGGACTACTTTGTCTTCACCAAAAAGATTATAGGAAAAAGAAAAAAGAAAAGATAAGGACTAGTTTTTCAACAAATGCCACTCCTCACTATTTCTATGGCCATACACAATCAAATATATGGTAGACAAATTGTCATATCCTATTATCAATAATTGCAATTTCCATCATTTTCCTACGTTTCTTGAATATAGTTTAAAGCAAAGATATGCAAGAAAACAAATTAATAGTAGTAGTAATTTTTTCCTTTTCTTCCTCAAATATAACTGGTCAATATTTCTTGATGTACTTTTCATTCATCTAAGTTTGACTTTTCTGTATCTTGTTTTCTTCTATCAAATGATCATTCATTGGATGTGCACTTGATGATTGAATTATATTTATTAGTTTGTTTGTTCAAATTTTTTGATCTCGACTTGGACATATATAGATTTAATTTGAAATCTAATTTCTACAGATTCTTAAAGTTGAGTGTGTACCGAACCGACGACATACGTATAAAGTTGCAATTGACTAATTGCGTTTCTTAAATGAGCCTTCAATAATGAATTCACTTTTTTAAAAATTTTGTTTGAAAAATGGTTGTGCTTAAAGTAGTGAATGACGGTGTAAGAATCGGATAGTTGACTGAGATTGAATTCCTAAAATAAATATTTTGTGATTTGATGTTTGCAAATTTATTTGATGAGGAGTTTATACAATTGCATCGGTGCTAATAAGTTAGGGTAGAATTAGCAACAACATTAGCAGCCGCCGTTTGGTTCCTTGCATTATTATCCCAGTTGTTTGCTTTGTTGTCGTTTTCCTTTTCCTTTTCCTTTATTGCCCGCCACCGGAAGAAAGTCCCAAATAAACTCTCCATTTCCTCGAGGGTCCTCCCCTGCGTCTCGGGGTACAAGAGGTAAAAGAAGACAAGGGCAATAACGGCAATTCCCGTGTACAAGAAGAAGGCCCCTCCGATGCTGATCGCCTTGGAGAGGGACAAAAACGTCATTGAGATCACCCCGCTGGTGACCCGATTCGCTGCGACGCCCATGCTGCACCCCTGCGCCCGCAGCCGCAGGGGGAAGATCTCGGAGCTGTAGACCCACGTGATGGGCCCCATCCCGATGGAGAAGAGCGCCACGTAGGAGAGTATAGAGGCGATGCACAAAGCGATGGCCCAGATCAACCTCTTCTCCGAGTTCTCGATGATCGTGAGGCCGATAGCGAGCCCCAGGAGAGAGAGAATCATCCCGGCCACACTGGATAAAAGGAGCGGCCTGCGCCCGCTCTTATCGAGGAGAAAGGTGGCGACCAGGATGAAGAGAGTCTTGACGAATCCGACGGCCATGGTGGCGAGTAGCTGATGCGTGTCGTCGGTGATGCCGGCGCGCTTGAAGATCTCGGGGCTGTAGAGGACCACGGAGTCGATGCCGCTTGCCTGCTGGAAGAAGTGGATGCCCACGGCGCAGATGAGGATGTGGCGGACGGCGGGGGTGGGTCGGAAGAGGAGCTCGCGCCACACGCCCTCGCCGTGGCTGCCCTTGGACACCGCAACCACGTCGTCGTCGCAGTCCAGGGGGATCCCCGCGGCCTCCTTGATGTCGGCCAGCCGGAGCTTCGACTCCTCCAGGGAGTCGGAGGTCTTGTCGAGGACGACCTTCGCGTCGCCCAGACGGCCCTGCATCACCAGCCAACGCGGCGACTCCGGCATGGCCAGGACGCCGATGGCGATGAAGACGGAGGGGATGGCGCCCACGCCCAGCATCAGCCGCCATCCTAGATTCAATGGGAGTTTCGAGAAGGCGAAGTTCGATACGTAGCCCAGTAAAATACCTGCCAAATTCAATACATATCAAACCTTGAAACAAGTCCCATTATCAGGGAGAGAGATCCTCCAAAATTCAAAATCACCCAATTTATCACCTATATACTGTATGTATATAATTAATTTCTAGTATGGAGCTATTTCTTTTAATTGGAGTTAGCCAAGGTCATGAATGTTCACAAAATGTTTAGTACGAAATAATAATCGTGGATACATACTATGTTGTAAACATGATACAAAATTGAATTGATGTCTCACTTTAGTTTATTTGCATTGCAAGGCAGTTATATTTTAAATAATAATAATAAAAATAACGATAATAATAATAATATGAGATCTTTTTAGAAAAATGTTTCAAAAAAGAGTCAATGGTGCAGGAATGGGACACCATGTGTGTTACTAAATCCTCTTCCTTTTGTGGGCACAACATTAATTTTCTGACCCATTGATGCAGGGCTCACAGTATCATACTATAGAAACTAGAAATCCTACATATATAAAGTTGTTTTCGATGAAGCTCATATATATTTGTCATTACTCATATTAGAATATGAGTATATTTTAATATTCTTTCTGCAAATTATTTATCAGATTATCATCAAAGAGAATCAATTGAGACGCAAATTATTGATTAATGATGACTTAGAAAACAATTTACTCCTATACTTAATTTCTCGATAGGTACTCACTGACAAGTGTATAATAATAAGTATATACGGCCATGATTAAGGTCAGAATAAAAAAAAAAAATCATTGTATTTCTGTTCCGACACGTTGTTGAAAAATCTAATTACCTACCAATCATCATAACAAGATTCCAGCTGGAGATTTCATGTGCATGAGAAAGACAAATACTACGTAAAATCCAAAGGGATCACTAATTAAATTTATCAAGATAAAGTGAAATTATTATAGAAAAATTAATTTTATTAAAATAAAAACTCCCCCACAGCCACAGCACACCAATAATAAATAAAAATAACGTACCAAAATTGATGAAGACCTCCGGGAAAGAAGTGAGGAAGCCGCGGGAGGCGGCCGGCGAGACCTCGGCCGTGTAGACGGGCGCGATCATGAGCGCGTAGCCGACGCCGACGCCGGCGACGAAGCGGCCGACCATGAGGAAGACGTAGTTGGTGGCGAAGCCCATGAGCAGCGCGCCCACGAAGAAGATGGCCCCGGCGAAGACAATGGTATAGCGCCGCCCCAGCCAGTCGGAGGTCCGGCCGGCGGCGGCCGACCCCAGCAACGAGTACACGTTCAGAATGCCCATCACCACCTCTTTTTGGACGTCCGATATTTGAAGGTCTTTCTGAATGTACAGAATCGCCCCACTCATCACTCCTATATCTGCACGTTTAATTAACAATTACAATTACATGAACCTAGTTACAACTCTCAAAAATGGACCCATGACATTACAATTTTATTGTTTGAAGTGAGAGAAAATTAATCATGAGTTAAGAGAGAGAAATGGGAAGAAACGTACCGTATCCAAGTAAGATGGAGGTCATGGATGCCAAGAAGGAACAAGCGAGAGCATACTTGTTTCTTTTGGGCTTCGGCGGCGGGTCGAAGGCGGCGATTTGGCCGACGGCACCGTTGGCGGCGGCCATGGCAGTGGGAGAGGGATTTTGAAATTGGTGTGGTATGGTGAAGTTGGGGGTGTGTGAATATATAGATAGAGAAAGAGAAAGAGAAACAGAGTGTGTGATAATTAATCGTTGAGTTAGCTGTTTTGCAAGTTGCAGAATCGTCAAAGATGAATGTAAAAGAGTCAAGTTGGGGTCGACGTCTATTTCTAATTAATCTTGTCTACTCCCACGTGACGTTGAACAAAAATGCTACTCTAGTAGTAATAAGTATTTTATGTGTGACATGCACATAGTATGTATATATAGTTAACAAAATTGAAATCATATAGCTTGCCATATGTGCTTCAATTGATTAACACTTTGGTTAATTCTTTTCAGATTGTAATTTTACCACTGATGTGCATTATTAGTTAGGTTCACTGTATCTAAGTGAATTTAACAACATATTAGTAATGTGATAGTACTAAATTTAGTATTGTGTTATCCGAGTGATACAATGGTCAATGTCTGAGACCTCCAAATATCTCATGTTCGAATTTATTGTGATCCAATTTTTAAACTTTTATGTTAAAAAATATATAGCGCGTGATTATGCACATTAGGAGCATTAACTAAACAATAAAATTGATAATAAAAATATTAGTTATATAGTATAAATCCAGATGGTCATATGACATAAACATTACCGCTCGGTCGGCCAAAAACCAAGTATAGGGCTCGTACTCGTAATTAACTGGGTTACTTGATATAAATGCTCGTGTTTGACTTGTTGACTTGCTGTTGTGTTAAATCAATCTTGTTTATTTCTTTATATTTAATTTTTGGAGACTTGTTGACTTGCTGTTGTGTTCACTCAATCTTATTTATTATTTTATTTTCTTAATTATTTTCTGGATAATAATTATTGTAAAGACTTGATTTGAATTTGAGACATTTAATCACATATATTAAATATTAGGCCACACACTTGTTTCTTACTTTATTTTGGTGGATAAGGGTGGATTTTATTAATACCGAAAGTTATCCAAATTTTTTTGGGTAGATATTATACTTTTAACCCCTAAACTATTCTAGTATTACATATAATATTTATAACAAAAAGTTAAAATTTTAAAAATTTATAACAAAAGTGGAGTTTGAATTAAGTTTCTAACGAAGTTTCCTCGTAATTACAAAATTCTTTCGGATAATTCTTTCTAAAAATTTTATTAGATCTCTCCTATATTGTAGTAAATTTTCCAAAATGTTAAATATATATGCGATCAACTTATCCTATATTTATGTATTTAAATATTGGAGTAATTGTGTCAAAATACACGAACTTTAGTCAAATTCTGGTTTTGCACACGACGTTTAAATTTTTTTTGTAAATACACCACCTTTCATTTCATTCTGATTTTTCACACGCGTAAAACTTACGATGAAATTGGAGCTGATGTGGAGGACGGAAATGCCTACATGGACATACCGGACTACGAAATAAACGATGTTGTTTCTATTTAACTAAAACGACGTCGTTTCTCTTGAAATAAACGAAATAATAGAGCTCAATCAAGAGAGATGAGCTGCCGCAGAACACGCCCGCCAATTGTTCAGCTCTAATATTTTGTTTATTTCATCGTCCGTTATGTCTATGTAAGTATTTCCGTCCTCCACATCAACTCCAATTTTACCGGAAGTTTTACGCGTGTGAAAAATCAGAATGAAATAAAAGGTGATGTATTTACAAAAAGATTTTTAACGTTATGTGCAAAACCAGAATTTGGCTAAAGTTAGTGTATTTTGCGCAATTACCCCTTAAATATTTGCACTCTGATTAATGCAATCTATACCGTCATCCTATACAAGCTGATATTTTCTTCAATTAAAATGATAAGTATGTATATGACAAAACAAATTACTGTTCCATTTTTCAAAACAGTTTTCTCTCTTACCCTGCCTCTGAAATCTGAAAGCGACGCCAATAAATTTGGAAAACAAATTTTTAGGCCGCAATTTTGTAACGACGACTATGACTTTCGGTGGTCTATAAAGATAGGCAGTCTGGTAACAGTGGTAAGTGATAGCAAACACACATAAAATTGTTGCCATCAAAATTAACAGAAATGAAAGGTTTGTTGGCTAGCGCTGCAAAAAAAGTAGTGAACTAAACTACTACTTATATTATACTATCTATGTATTAAAAATATGTAGTTAAAGCCTCACATTCACATTATTAATAATTACAAAATATTAGTTTTAAAAGCGAAATAAAAAACACCTTGCTGAGGATAAATCAATAATAGAAAACCATTATTAGAGATTTTTATAGGAGAAAGAAGGTAGGAAATTTCCTTAGTTGGAGTGAGCGTCCTTTTCTCAATGAAATTCGCTTATATTACTAGTCGTTATCTTTGACTCCTTGAAGTCCAACTCTTGATGAGTCGACGAAGAGAGATATTCGCAGATGTCGACATCATTTAATAATATATTGTTGTTATAATCTAAATATATAATCTTGACATTATGGTTCACAGGATTCAATTTTAATTCGTTTGAATCAATTAATCTAGGGATCTGAACTGTTAATCAACTGTGGGGAGACATTAAAAACTAAACAATGCCGAAAGACAATCCAAATGATGTGCCTAAAAAATCTTTATTTAATTTTGAGTATCAACTGTTTACATCTCATTCTGAATTCGCGGAAAAACAAGGAAGAGAGAGATTTACTGCGAATAGAAAGATCGGCGCCTTTTGCTTAATTTGTAGCAAGTTCAACATTTCCCGACAAAATTTGTTTAGTAGATTTATCATGCATGTGTGTTTCCAATAAGATAAGAATTTTTAAGAGTACTGTTAAAACAATGGAGCCAAATTAATGAAAGGATGGACATGTGATCAGAACCACATAAGAGAATATATATGGCCGAGGAATGTACTTCTCTTACGTGCATTGCCAACTTTTCCAGAAATATAAAATATAAATATATTATGATGGTATTGTAAACAACATGAGATGTATTTGACCTTTCAAACAAAAGTTAAAAAATGCTCTTAACATGCGCATGTCACGTATATTATAGTTTTATATTGACGACGGGATGCATCCCAGTCTGTAAAATATTTTCTCTCCAACCAATAGATCGGGAATCCAAGTCCCCTTGGGTGTATGAGTTTTGTAATTGAAAAAATCATATATTTTATTATACAGTGTTAATTACAAAAAAGAAAAAGAACATTTAACGTAAATTAATTATTTATATTAGAAAGTTGGCTTGAAGTCGATCTTTTCTTTAAGGGGTGGGCTTAAAGTGATGAAATTAAAGGAGAAAATACTGTAAAAAGCTAAATTGCTTGAAGTCAACATGTTACTACAACATAACAACCTTTTTAAGTAATTAATTGGCAACCAAACCAATTAGCTCGCATACATAACACTACTTTGGAGTTTGGACAGTTACGTGTAAAACTGGTTTGCTGCGATAGAATTAACTTACTTGATCTTTTACTTGAAGAGTTTTGTTTGACTAAAGTTTGAAAATTCAGAGGTTTGAAATTGAAAGAAATTGATTTTATGGTTAGAGTTATAGTAATATTTATTTTAGAATTTAGAGAGATAATTTGAACAAAAATTTGTAGTCTGGAAGAGCTTTTGGGATAAATTGTCGTCCAAATGAGGCTTAAATTTTATTTTGTAAGGCTGGTGAGAAATTTTACAGCATATATATACAAAAAATGGGAGTTGGGAAAACTGTCCTATAGAATACCTAAATGAAACAAATTTCGTAACCAAAAAATCCCAATTATTTGTTTCTAAGTTATCACACCTTACAGTTTCGGTGATTAGTTATAAATATGTAATTCTCCCATAAGAAAATTATAAATATATAAATTCCTTTTTTTTAGGGAATAGATATATAAGTTCCTTAAGAAATTATACTAGTATATAACTAAATATGTAACTTATTTAAGAATTTGGTTAAAAAGTTATCAGTAAAAGCAAGTGGTATTATACAAATATAATTATGAGGTGTAACGAAAAGTATTGTTTGTCTGTGTGTATGAATTTGCTCCACATGATGTTAGCTTTCTTGTGCAGTTCCAATCATTAGAAACAAATTGGTCAGATTTATAATCGTTTTCACAAGCATTAAAAATAATTAATTAGTTCTCATTTCAATTTATTTCTTATTTCTAGCAATAAAGTTTAAATAATGGTGCTTTTTATTCAAACACGAGCAGCCTCATACATACGAGATGATCGTTTGTTTTAAGTTTTTTGACTGTTATGATATCTATCGCAAAACATTCCGGAGTCCTTTTCATGGATATATATAGGAATGTCAATCGGGCCAACCCATCGAGTTTCGGGTCAACCCTATCAGGTTGTCGGGCTATTCGGACTAAATTTTTTTTCAGGCTAAAATTTATCGACCCTAACCCTAACGCTAACCCGTTCGGGCTAGCTCATTGGGCTGGACACTTTACCAAAAATTATTTAACATATATTTCTTTTATTATATTTGACTTGGATCATGTTACATTTAGAGTTGTGCCATTTGATTTGGTTTGTTTTC
>JAYJMF010000030.1:2458423-2474389 GCA_036873715.1 Salvia sclarea
ACAAATAATTTATTAAGATTATGCATTAAAATAGCCTTGTATGGCTAGCCATACTATGTCCGAATAGATTTATTGTTGACGTATACAGCGTGCACCATCTTAATTAAATTTATTTATAAACAATAAATTTTAACTAAATTAATAAGTTTGAATTAAAATTTTAATTAATAATAACAGTTGTCCATATGCGATTTGACATTCTATCTAATGCATAATATTTTTATATATAATTTAATATGACTTTACCTCTTGATCGGGAGAAAATCATTCATCTACATGAAAAATGAAAAATACATTAATTAGACAATATTTTGGAGTCCCTTCAGGGCAATCATTATTTTAAATAAAAAAAATCGACGATATATAACTCCGATTGAATAAGAAGTTTGCAATGTAGTAACAAAGATTCCAATATTAGGAAATGGTTACCACAAGATGGGGAGTAAAATAAATAAAAGTTAAATAAGTTCTGTACCAATAATCAAACAGTAGTTGCCTCATCATTAATAATGAAGAAAGTCTTAATTTGTAGGATTTGACCGCAGCGATAATGGTTTTGGATCCAATGAAACGCAGTCAAAGCGTGCGCCGTAGCTAGTGGACCAGTTTTTGGAAATCCCACCATCTGAATACATATCTCATAAAGAGTTGTAGTTGTAGGGTGGAGTGGAGATCACAAAATTCGACTTCCCTTTGACTATGGTGCTGTACCTCGCGCATAGGCAGGTGTACTCTGTATTGGCAGTGGCGAATATTTGGGTGGAATCAGGAAAAATATTGAATTAGCGGCCCATTCCATCACTTTATCTCTCTCCTGGAAAAATAAAATATATTCTCTCGCTCTTTAATTTCGGCACACGCAAACAGATTTCCAGGTGAAATAGGTTTTAATTAATTCTCGCGGTATTACTGATTTTGTTCGAGGGTTTTAGCTTGGTTTGCTTCGTTTAACGTTCATGTGCAATTGCATGTGCACCTTTTATCTATATTATGGCGCGATCTTTCCGTTCGCGGTGCTGTTTTCGCTGTGGTGGTAGCTATTCTTTCTTTTGAGTTGTGATCCTATTTCTTGTTGAACGGCTGACTTGAATTCTGTGTTATTTGAAGTTTCTGTGGTTTATGGTGTTCTTGTTTGTGATATATGGATTTGCTTGGTGAATATTTTTTTTTTTCTGTATCTGTTTTTGTGATTTTCTTGGCTGGCATAAACCCTATCATATGACGCGATTAGATATGCATGTGAGGTGTTTGCTGCAAAGCTTATAAATTCTTTCACCTTTTGAGGGGAAGCGAGAGTTATATGAGATAAAATGTGTTTGGAGGAATATTTCCCTTTACATCAATATGATTGATGTGTCATGGAATACGGCGAATGTTGTGTGATTGTAAAATATGCAGGCTCAAAGATGAATGTTGAGATTAAAGATCGAGTGGAAAGAATAGTGAGAGAAACATCATTGTTTTGTGAAAGAAAGAGAAAATGAGCATAGCTTAATTTGTTTCCTCCTTGAAATGATATGTTTTGCCCCATTAGCATTAAATTTTGATGTTGATCAACATGGTTGGTGCCATCAATTTCAACACTGTTCTAGATCATAGCATTGTTTAATATTTTATGACCATCCCAGCTGTTTCTTACCCTATTTGGGTGTTGTAGCCATGCTAAACTAATTTCTTGATTTGTGAAATCTTCAGGTTGGATTGAGTTCTCAATCGCAAGAAACATCTGGCGTTAATATTTGAGATTCACCCGTGACATGGTAAACATTACCATCTAAATATAAAGTTTTCTACTTGGGGTGATTGCAAAATGTCCAATGGAGAAGGTAGAAAAGTCTCCCTACAGGATATACAATTGGTAAGTTTTCCGGCTCCATCCGTTTCAAATGCTTTATTTTTTGTTTGCTCCGTATTTCATAGTGGTTCTTTTTTCTTATAAAATGTATTTGTAAGAACAATGATAAAGATGATAGTTCAGCTGAAATTATTTATTGGGGAAAGCAAGATATGCTGATAATGAGGAGATTAATGATCCGAAGCTTTGTCCTAGAAAACTATCGCTAAGTAAGCATATCGTATTCTTGTTCAGTTTTATGATAAAGAAACACGGATAACCACAAACCGGGAGCAGTGCTTTAATTGGTTAGAGAGAATGTGATCCAGGTTATATAGGAGATGTCGATCATTCAATAGTCTTTTTTGCTCTAGACAGCTACTTTTAACTGGGTTAAATCATAAAGTTCGAAGCAGATGACTGGTGAACTTATTGATCTATTGACCTTCTCTTGATTTATGAGAAAGGTGACATTTTTTTTTTTTGTTAGGTTGATCTTAGCATTTTGAGCAAACTCAACTGGTATTCAGTTGTTGTATACACATTTCTAGTTCCCACAGTACTTTTTGATATTATTGCTAAACCTTGTGCTTCTCCTGGTATCAGGTTCAAAATCTTATAGAAAGGTGTCTTCAGCTTTACATGAGCCAGAGGGAAGTTGTGAATACGCTGTACCACCAGGCAAAAATCGAGCCTGGTTTTACTGAACTCGGTAAATTTCGTTTCTTCATTCCGTCTATTTGCTATTCCTCAAGCATGGTGACCATCATTATTTACATGCAATCTAGTTCAGTATATATTTGAAATCAATAATAAACCTCGGATATTGGTACTAGATGTGTTAGACCTGGCTTTGTGACAGAAGTTACAGAACATGTCTCGAATTTTAAAGTTTACAAATTAAAGTGCTACATTTCTATCCTCTTGCTTTTTATCACTTATCTTTCATGATCTCCCCCCTACAGACCATTCCCCTTGCCTCCGGCAGCGAAATTACTAAATTCCATGTCTCTTTGTTTGGACTAAATTGCAATGATGTGCCTTAGGCTGCAACCTTGTCCTGACGAACTAGCTGGAAGCATATATCCAGCCATGTGCCGTAATTTATTATGAGATGCTGTTATATAATATTTTCGTATCATGATGTTAGTTTGTTCATCCAAAACATAGATGTTGAGCTAGACTCGATGGGCTTTCAGTAGTTATTAATTATTATATACATGTGGGTGTGTTGAACCTTGCAACCTTTCTGGAGATAGTTCTTCTCAAGTAGTAGAAAACTAGTACATTATATGCTAAACAATTGCTATCATAAAAATGTTATCATGATTTTGGAACTACTTTATGTTCAAAATAATAGAATAACAACTGTGCAACTTTGCAGTGTGGCAAAAACTTGAAGCAGAAAATCAGGAATTCTTCAGGGCATATAACATGAAGCTGATAGTGAAGGACCAAATATTGCGATTCAATCAGTTACTTGAGAGACAGTTCGACCTAATGCATCAGATGAATCAGAATGGAGCTTCTTTGACTCCTATATCCAATGGATCTCGGACTCATCCAAGTGAGCTTGCTTTTATATATGTCTGAAGTAGATCTTAGAGAAGATCCGATTACATTCATTGCTAGAAGCACAAATTACATCATGTTACAAAATATACTGAAAATAAGACTTGAATGTTTATACCTTTTTGTTGACAGTACACAGGAACTCAGCTTACAGAGACCCACAACCTCATGTACCATCTATAAAGTCGGAAAACATGAACCCAGTGGTCAGTGTTGTACCTAATGGTTACACCAACGGAAGTTACTCATTGCAACAACATCTGCAAGTTGCAGCCGATATGCCAGGTCATGCTGGAAGAATGGGTTTTCATCCACACATGAGAATGGCTCAGAACTCAAATGCGGGAGGAATCATGCAAGGATTCAATGAGAGGACCATCAAAGCTGAAGGTATCTATGCTTCCCCAGTTGTGTTAGGTCGAGACAACAATAACTGTGCAGAATCTCATAATGTAATTAGAGAAACATCAATATCTCCATTTAATGGTGGAGAATCCTGCTCGCAATCATTCAATGAGTCTATGTTGGAGACGGAGATGAACTCATTCGGGGTGGAACAGATGACTCAGAACTTTACTTTATCAGACCTGACAGCTGATTATTCTAACAGTACTGGTTAGTCCTCTCTCTCTCTCTCTCTCTCTCTCACACACGCACGCACACACACAGATGAGAACTATATTTTATCTGTTATGATGTGTATGTTGTACATTATCTCTTCAGATATACTGGAGAACTATTCTAGATCCCCATACTTGGGAACGGACACGAATTTCTTGGACCCTAATATCAGGGAAGAAGACCAAGGTAAGACATCGTAATCACATGTCTTATCTGGCAGGTTTGATCAAATTGTTCATATTTTCCTGTAATTTGTGACAGACTATAGGAGGTTATATTCTATGTCAGAGGGCTTTACTTACGAAGGTTTTGGCACTAACTGAGGAAATTCATAGAAGTGGTATTCCTCTTAAAACTTTCAGGATTATCTCGACTTTGTATTCTTACCTTCTGTCATATACATCCACTAGCTTTTCAATCTAATTTCTTTGTTTTTCTTGTTGCAGGACAGGTTGCATGGTTTGGGTAGAGTTTTATCTATGTAAATAGTTTTTCTAGAAGTATAGAATGTTCATATGCTTTGAAATGAATAGAAAGGTACATCTTGTTAATGTTCATATGCCTAGCCTTGTCTCTTTTTTCTTTTTTCTTTTTTTTTCCCCTTCTTTTTTTGTGTATATTTACTTTGATCAGGTAAATCTTACTCACATAAAGGATACAAAGTAAAGAGCCGAAAGCCAGTATTGCACAGAGTGAGAGAGAGAGAGAGAGAGTTATGATTGCATAATGCATGTATATATTTCATGCCTATATTTGAGAGAGAGAGTTGTGATTGCATAATGCCCTTTGACCAGTGTGTTAGGCGCAGAAAAGAACTTGGATGCCACAACCTTCTTGGTCCTGTATTTATTTATGGCTAATTTTTACCGGTTATTCTTCTCAAATAGTTCATGAATAGTTAAGTTTAGAGTCAGAGAATTTTTAATACTATACTATTGCATTGAACCTAAAAAAATTGTTATAATATCTTATGGAAGTAATTTATACTAATTTTTAGCACGCATTAGTACATTAATACCGCTAAAAGCAAATGTAAAGATAATTCCAATTTTATGGCTCAATGAATGCGATTAGCATGTATAGCTCAATAAGAAAGGAATCTAAGTCAAATAATGCGATTTACTTTCATACTATCATTATAAGTAGTATTAGCAATCCGGTCCATCCAGGAGCCCAAAAAATCTGAATATAATGTAATAATCTAGGCCTCAATGTCAATAAAATAGAGAAATACCATTAGGCTACAAAATCATTACTAACGTGTATAATCCAGTTCAAAATTAGAGGTTCGAAGGGTGTGACCGCAAATAATTACAGCAAAAGAAGACATGAAATTACTTCTTTTTTTTTTTTAATTGAAAAGGACAAAGTTAATTGTCTTGAAATTAGATGTTAATGTAGTTTTTTTAATTCCAGAAATAATAGACTTGAAATTAGTGATACCGTTACATTAAGCTACAAAATCAGCACTACCACATTTGAGATTAACATGTGAAATGGTACACATCACCTATGCTGCTATGCTATATACATAAGATAAGAGGCGTTTGTTGTATTCGAAAGACTGAAGGCGAGATTTCCAACAAAAGGCATACACACAACACATTCACAAATTCTCACACAATCTACAGTGCTACATGTTCAGAATCATCGTCTCCTACGCTACTCTGCTTACCTGCAATCACCATGAAATTTCTGTTTAGAGCTTTGCCATTTGATTAAGGAAATAAACATTAAGGGGGCGTTTGGTTTCCTTGATTAAATGGATTAGATTGATAGCAAAATTACCTTTTAAAGCTCCTCCTTTTAATCCATCCTCCCTCTTTTTTATGAACTCCACCACTCTTTGTGCCCTCCTTTTTCACTCAAATGTGTGATTATTGGTGGGATTAATAATCACACCACATTTGGTGTGATTATTAATCCCACCAATAATCACACAAGGAGGACACAAGGAGTGGTGGAGTTCATAAAAATGAGGGATTATGGATAAAAAGGAGGAGTTTTAAAGGGTAATTTTGCTATCAATCTAATCCATTTAATCAAGGAAACCAAACGCCCCCTTATACTGTTAGAGATTGACGAATGAGGAATTGAGGTAGTACAAATTGACTCATTAATTAAACAAAAGCCAAACTATTAAATCACTCTCTCATAACTCACGTCTCTCTAAAACTTGCTGTGAATTTTGGTCTAAAACAGAAAACGTGATTTCTTTGGTAGATGGATTCGAATCCTTAAAAAATCCAGATACAGTCAAAACTTAGATAGAGAATGTACAATTGAGAGAAGAATCTTACCAGAAGAAACGTGGACTTGAAGAGCCTAGTTTTGTTGAAAGTTTGGATTATGCTGTGTTAGTGTATGATTTTCGACAATTAAAGACTAGAGAGAATTGGTAGGGAGAAAATCAACTAATATTTTACATTTAATCATACAGGTATTGCGTGGTTATTAAAAGAGTCTCTCTTTCTTACACCTCAAACAGCACGTGTCAAAAGCTAACCACACCTTCCCTAAATTACTGACCAGTCAGCACTATGATTTTCAGCACATTAAAAAGTCTAGTTGAAATACATATTAGGCTTTAGCAATTTTCAAAACAAAGTTCATAAAAATCAGGCCCAAAGAATAAAATTTCAAAAGTGTAAGCCCAAATTTAATTAAATAAATAACATCAAATATAATCAAATGGATTAATTACAATAAGTTTAGGATCAAGAAAATGCATAATAATCATCCAATAATAAAAGAGTCGGTATCAATTTCAGTTACATATTTAGTGGAATAAATGCATAGTACACACCATATAATCGAACAAATGGATGCTCGAAACTCCTCATAATTACTCCTGGAAACGGAGAGATAGTCGGAAAATAGCCCAATTAGATATCGGATTTCTCAGACAAACAATTGGTGAGAAAAGATTGGGCCAATGAAAGGCCCAACTGAACCTGGGACTCAGTAGTGAGATGCATATTATCTGATTTCAGCTGCAATCCCATTGCATCAACGCATGCAACATATGGGAGATCAATCCCCACCTGTATTGCCCTTATTTCATCCACGTATTTCTTTTCAATTCCAGATGCAAGTGCTACCTGCAAATTACACCCTCAAATTTTAACTACTTTAATTTCAAAATATTTGTATTAAAGATGTAGTAACTTTTTTAATTATACATTTTTACGTAGCTCGACAAGTAGGGAAAACTGTCACCAACTATATTCCAAAATACAGTTTTTAATCTTGGCAATTAAATACGCGAACTTTTAATTTTTTGCAATTGACACTCCAATCATTTTCCCAACGAGCCAAAATTTGACTCGGTACTAATTTTTTCCTACATGGACTTCGAAAAATTCTACATCAAACGACGTTGTTTCTCACAAAAGATCGGTGATAAGTCTGATTTCCGTATGTCGGAAAAATTGCTTGTCTCAATTGCAAAAAGTTGAAAGTTCAAATATTTAATTGCCAAAATCCAAAAACTAAGTTGTAATTACATTTTAAAATATAATTCGTGATTTAACCGGTAGTTTTTCCTAAAAAGTATCATCAACTTTTGTAATTAATGTGGGGATCGAAGTGAAAATGATGAAGAATAGATACTGAAGATTATAGGTGTTATTCCATAACAATTGCAAAATTAAAAAAATCGTAAATCATCAGTGAAAACACAGTTAATGCAGAATGTACAAACCTGAACAAATGGAAGATTAGGCAGATCCAGATCTGCACGCACATTGTGGATAAGCGTCTCCATTTTCTCCTTATACACGTCGACTTCGTGCTGCGCCGTGGTGTCGCTCTCTCCCTGGTACCAAAGCAGCGCCGCGATCTCTCCCTCACGCGCCGCCGCTTTGGCCCGCTTGACCATGTCCTCGTAGAGGTGCTCCCCACGCGCCCACTCCTTGATCGCCGTGCCACCGACGGCGCAGGGCACGAGCCCGATCGGCGCCCCCACGCGCCTCTTCACCGCGTTGGCGAACGACATCCCCGGCCCCACGCCGCACGTCTTCTTCGTGTCGATGTCGTGGTGGAGCGGCTCACGCGCCACCTCCCACCGGAGGTTCGCGTCCAGCCGGAAGATGCGCTCGCTGTCGGCGGAGCACTCCGACGGGACGACGCCGTCCCATTTCTTGTTCTCCACGCCGCCGCGCCCCGCCATGTTGCTCTGCCCCGATAAGATGAACACCTTTTTCGCGGGCATGTTGCTGGAGTTCGTTGCCTCCATTTTCCCGATTTTGATGGAATTCAGCTGTTTGCAGTGAATTACAATTTGATTTTATTTTTTTCAAATGCGAATGGAACATAAAAATAATCGAACCAACTTTATTTATCAATTCTGTTCGACTTAACTTTCGGTTATTAAATACTAGTACTACTTATTCTGTATTTTTATAAGTATACTATCACATCATTCTATACATATCAAAACAAAATACATATTTATCTTTTCTATCCCTAAATAGTGCATTGAAAATTAAGAAAAATGAAGAATTTGTAATTATTATAGAAGTGGTATTAATTTAATCTATATTTGTATAGATATTTTAAATAAAACACTTATTTTAAAAAAAAAAACATTTAGGGCCTATTTGGTTGGCATGTAAAAAGAAAATGCTAGTATGAATTATATAATATGAGGAAGTTAAGAAAAATACATATTAATTAATAAGGGAGGAGTGTTGGAGTTGTATAAAGGGGGAGGCTAGTATGAATTATTTGGCCGGGCCCTTATTTTGTAACGGGCCCTCATTATTATATTTTGCGCTATCAAATGGGATAAAAATGACATATTATTTTAATAATATGACCTTTTAGCCCATACTAAAGAGGCCCTTAGAAAAATACTAACCACTCACTTTCTATGTGTGCGGTAGGTTGGATGTCTTTTCGGTTTAGAGGGAGAATTAAATATATACTATTTCGGATTATTAATACAAAGTTGTTTTATTTATTTGTAGATTCTATTAATTAATATTATTTTATGTGCACCTGTCACACATTTATATATATTTGTACTAATAAGGCCCACCACTAATATTATGTCTAATTGTCTACCGCGCAAGTGACGACACGCTATGAATGATAATTATAAAAATAATAAATAAGTATGGAGTGGCTTTAAAACATATTCTATGTGTATGTTAGATGTCTACCACACCACGTACGCTATGAACGATAACAATAAACAAGTATATAAAGTAGCTTTAAAACTTCAAACATCTTTTTTATCTCCTACTCCTAAATAGATGCTCCTCATAAAAACTCAATTGGTACGACTTCCACTTTATAAATGATCGCAAATCCATTCGTTGCGAACACAAGTTAAAATGCTTATGATAAAAGTGATTGTTTCTTATAATTATAAGTAATGCATCGACAGGCGCGTCTAAAATAGCTATTAGATCCTTTCTATGATGATTAATCCCTGCTTTCAATACAAATGACTTAAAATGACTTGCGTATTAATAAACGTCACTTATAATACTGCAAAAATTAACAAATGTGCTAATCAATTATCTAATACAATAAGTGATACTCTATCTGTCCCTTTCCCCTGAAATTGTTCATTTAATGGAGGATGTAGGTCTTAATAAATATTGGCTAGATGTTTTCTTAGTGGAAAAAAAGTTTAACAATGTGGAATTGAAAAGTAATGAGATGTTTTTTCAGACATTTTTTTAAGCAAATCCTTTTTCGAAGAAACATGATTCAACAAAAATGACGATTGATTCAAACAAAAATGACATTAGTTTATGAATAAAAATGTGTTAAACTCATCCCCGCATGCACTAATTGATTAATTATTGATTAGGGGATTTTTTGGGCCTCTCTGTAATTCCTGCTCATTGTGGTATTTCTGGTATCAGGTGATTTCTTCTTCTCTAATAAAATCGTTTCTTGCTTGATAAAAATAAGGGAATCTCAGTGTGCGCTCGCTCGCATACGAGACATCCCCCTTTCTTGAATCATCTAACTTGACCCATCTATTCAATAAATGGTCCCCAAATCTTCCTTACTTGATTACAATTGATCAATAGTTCCTATGACCAAAACGTCACATGTTCGAACTTTACTAAACCTTGCATGTCACATCTAGTTTTTCAATTGTGATATCCATCACGTGTTATTCATATAGACTATTACACATGAATATGAGGTTTACTCAGTATCCACGGAAAATAGTGATTGTCGGTTCTGTTTGGAAAAAAGAAAATTATTGGGTAACAAAATGGGTGACATAAGAGGCTGATTTAACATGGGCCTCCGTAGTGATGTGAAGATCGTCTTCTTGAAGA
The DNA here is from genome assembly GCA_036873715.1 of Salvia sclarea. Lineage (NCBI taxonomy): Eukaryota > Viridiplantae > Streptophyta > Magnoliopsida > Lamiales > Lamiaceae > Salvia > Salvia sclarea. Next base: position 2,468,759 of record JAYJMF010000030.1, read on the forward strand.
GGCAGACCCAAAGCGTCCACACAAACTACATTAGGCAGAATAATTCCCTTTTGTGCATCTCTAACCTTCTCTAGATACTCTCTTCCAGATGCAAGAGCAACCTGCAAGCAACATACTTTATTTACATACTTCACATAATTGTTATCGAAATTAGAATATCTTTATCCTCAAGTTTTTATCCACATATAGAAACGACAAGAGTTGCAGTCTAATGCGATCGCCACACTATGCATACTTATAATTAGTTAGTTAGTTGACAACTTGATATTGAGCCCTTTATTAAATCCTAATGATGAGTTAGTAACTAAGCAACATAGAGCAATCAAAATGGTTGATAATTCGAGTTTCAGTAAATACTACTAGTAGTTAGGTTGAACACCATACGTATTAGCTTAACTTGAACAGTATATTTGGGATACTAGATATATAATAAATAGGAGGACATACATAAAAGGAGAATTTCCATATAGTGATTAATGACTACAAGCAATAAATAAGAATAAAGCTATCAAAATTAACATATGTTCATTATACTCTAGTTTATCTGAACTCATGATTGCTGATGAATATAAGTCAAAACATAATATCTATATATTCTCTCAATTTTTTAACTTTTATTTGAGTATTTTGTATCACCTGTTTCATTAATTAAAGAAATAATTAATAAAAATCAAAACTTAATCTGATCCAAAAAAAAAAAATCATAAATTGAAACTAAGTTAGTAGTAATAGAGTGACCATGATGACAGGAAGAGATGGCAAATCAAGATCTTGGCGCAGGTTGAGAATAAGCTTCTCAACATTGTCTCTGTACGCATCCGCATCATCTTTCAAGAAAGCATCCTTCTCCCCGCCTTGGCCAGCTCCACCATCCTCTCGTAGTGCTCGCCCCCACGCGCCCAATCCTTGATCTGCGTCCCCGGCACCAGCCCCATCCCGGCCGGTTGGCGTCGAGCCCCTGGTGGAGGGGCTTGTGCGCCGCCTCCCACTTGAGGGCGGCGTTCAGGCAGAGGATCTTGTCGCCTTCGGCGGCGGACTCCGGGCCGTCCCACTGCTGCTTCTGGACGCCGCCGCGCCCCGACATGTTGCTCTGCCCGGCAAAGATGAAGACTTGTTTGTTTTTGGTTGAGCTCGTAAGCTCCATGTTGTAGGATTTGATTTTCTCTTCTAGTAGGAAATGAAAAGTACAAGTTGGTTTCATCATTCATTCATGATGATCATTGATCAATCCGCGGACAGCCATATTGTTATTTTTTTAAATTGTTTGTTTGATTAAATAATACGAAGCTTTTACAGTTTATGACGAATTATATATACACTTCAAACTTGAACATTTACATGAAAAATAAGCAATTCCTTCCTCTTGTGTTTTATTTAACCATGTTAAATGTTATGACATAGATCGTGGATTTATCAGAACAATATTTTTGGTTGCACTAAGCAAAATGGTTTCAGTTGACTTTGTGGTAAGGAATCGTTCTAGTTGACTTTTAGCAAAATTTATATGTTAAATAACGTGATAGTACTAATTTATTGTGACATGCATCTTCTCCGCTGTGCCATCAGCTTGCCAGTCAACTCCCTTCGATGACATTTCTTCTTTTATTATTTGAAAACTCCTTATAACTTTATTTTTTAACATACGTTCAGAATATTGGGTCAGTGAAATTATTTTCAAACGTGCAAAATCATACTAAATTAGATAATACTCAAAGGTACTATGTTGATTTGTTTAATAATAGACGGTCTGGTATTCCTCAACCATTAACACCAGTCGATAACTAAGACATTAGTAATTAAGTACGTAATTGTGTAATTGTTCAATGACAACTTGAGGATTACGAGAAGCCTCCATGATTGTTTAGTTTTGACTTTCAACACATTCACTGCGTCATGGATGATTTAGTGGCTAAATGCCGAACCCAATCCCTAAAATGAAAACTATAGTCTACTCAAGCCCATGTACTTTTGGCATCGGGTATTAACCTTCTACCATTAGGCCAACACATGCACACTGAAATTATCTTTCTTATATTTAAATATTATTTTTCCTTTTTTTTGGTCAGATGTATCATTCCAATTCTATTGTAGAAGTTAAATGCAAATCGATGCCAAGGATACAAAGTACAAACCAGCATATTCTAATGCAAGATATAGATGTACATAAGCCGGAAACTGATCACTGTAATTCCCATTGAAATCAAATTAGCACCATGCAAAAAGTATACACAAGAGTTGCACAAATTGCATATAGTATCAATGTTACAATCAAATGCTTCACAACCAAACTAACATACTAATGATTGCTACTTCAAAAACTCAGTTGTAGACGAGTGGGGAGAGAACTATTAAGCTGCATTAACGGCTAACATCACCATGAAACAAATAATGGAAATGAAAACAAGAGATAGAAGAGCACGCAGCTAAGACTTTCATGAGCTACTTACTATACTGACTGACAACCTTCATTCACCGATGTTCTAAAAACTTGATCAACCGTCACAATTAGGATGCTAAGCAAACCTCACAGAAGGCACCTGCAAGAAGCATCAGCATTTTAGAAGTTAACGAATTAACTGCATGGCTAAAACTGGGCAAAAACTTCAAGTTCTGGTTGACAAATGATCCCTCCTCAAGAAGACTACAATGAAAGGTGTTCTACATTAAAAGATTATGTTTCGACATTCCAATTTCCCAAGGAAATACAAGAGGTAGCCACATGTTTGCAGTTTTCTGTATCTATGTTAATGAATGACAAGTCTGGTGTTTTACCATAAATCATATGCTAGAAGTTAGGTAGAAACAAGTTCAAATAGCAAGCTTGAGGCAGTAAACAATTTCATTTTATCGATGCATATGTAAAGTTATACAATTAAAAGAAGAGAAAACTGGAATTCATGGCATCCTCATTGTTCATTCACTCCTACCTTCACCCTTAATATTGAACTTAAGCATTCGTCAAACCACTTCTGAAAATTTTAACAAATTATTACATGAACATGTTCAGAAGAAAAATGTGAACAAAGTATCAATCAATACATTTCATAATAGAAGTATCTAATAGATCTTCAATTAATGTCAGGAGATTACTAAGGGAGGAAATACTAATTTCCAGTGTAAAGGTTTGGCCAAAACTAGTTTCATCATAATTTTCATTTAGTGAATGTATTGGGATACAAGCGGATGAATCTCCTTGAGCCCTTTTACTACCAACAGATGGTCTACAAAGTTAATTAAGCAAATTTAAAGTACTTTCAAGATAACATGCAAGTACTTAATGTTTAGACATCTTTCCAGAAAGAAAGGGCAATCACTTCATGGGAAAAAGTAATAAAAGGGAAAAAACGACAACAACATATGAGTTTCGCCCAGTAGCTTTCAAGTAAACGGAAGATGCAGCTAGCCACAGGACAATCATAAGCATATATGTATGAGGATACCAATGGAAATGTATACATAGAGAGATGGGAAATTACAATGAGCTCACTCAGTCTTCTTCTGCTTCTTTGAAGGAAAAGGAATCTTTTGAAGTACCAGACTATCAAGCTTCTCATACTGTATCCGAGCAATATTATATGCAACACTCAGCTTATCATCAATTGGATTTTGGTACTTGTCGTACAACAGAGGAAGTGATAAACTAACAAGCACGCCTGTTGCAATATAAGTCCAAATAGTAAACTGACTATTGGCAGAACAGAAATACAAATACAACATAGTTCATACTTACCAATGTAAATCAGCGTGAGAAAGCTGAAGAAACCACCAATGTAGGAAATTACCCACAAAACTGTAGAAACCTAATAAGCATGGCGAATAGATCATTGAGTCTCCACAATCAGTCATTGGCAAAATGAGGATTGACAAAGAAAACATCAATCAGGAGCATAACAACGTAAAACACCTTCAAAAAAACTCTCCAGTTTCCACCAATTGCAATGTCATGTGCAACTGACAACGCATAGTTTACCCAGACTCGCATCTCATCAGCAGCCTTGACAGAAGTGTCTTCCGAAATTTCAAGATTAGGAAGAGGCGGCAGTGGTCTGAAATCATAGACAAAAATCATTCATTCAATTTCAGAATTTGTCAACGAACAAAAATATATCCTACTAATGTAAAATCCATCAAATATCTGATATTCCTAAAATTGAGGAACATCAAACCAAAACACTCGTGACAAAGATCCACATACTAATTCCAAAATCAAGGCCAACAATACCATTGCCAAAGAGCCTGATGTATTCCCTATCGAAAAAGGCATGATCAAACATACCTATAGCGGATAAAATGATTCGTGCAGTTCACTCGACACAGCATCTATGGGAGCACTACAATATCTAACCCCATATAGATTAAAACAGTCTAATTAAGCACATAAACAATATGCATACACTTATCTACCTATTAACAGTCGACGCAGATTTTCTACCTATTAAGAATTGACGCAGATTTAGCCCAAGAGAATAGTATCACGATGAGCAACAATAAAACATTCGAGATAAATGAAAGCAAATTGTATCCAGCTCTCTCGAATAGGAACCAAAGCGCAGTTGAACCAACGAGAAAAGTGGCGCTGCGAGTCCATTTTCTCCACAGTATCACATCAGCAACTGCATCACGAAAATTATGCAAATAAATTGCAAAGATAGGCAGATTAAAATAAACAGGGGAGCCAAAACAGTTCACGAAATATTGGAACCTATCGATCCTGTAACATAATGACATATTACATTCGATTTTTGCATGTTGGATTACAATCTGAAACAGAGGCGAGTATGATGGTACCTGCACCACCGCCTAACGCGCGATGAACAGAAGATCGACGAGATTTTTCCATGGAGAATTAGGGTTTTTCAGAATTGAATTATGAAGTTGAGAGATTCAGAAAATCGAGGGAGGGAGAATTTGAAGAGGGGATGGACGACTGCCGATTTCCCAATTTTACTGTGCAGTCCAAACCAGATGCGGTTTTTTCCTACTTCTTTTTCATTGTATTGCAAAATTGCAATTGCAATTAATTTCTCACAAATAATCAATATTCTGTATTTTAACGGCCTTACTTTTTTATCAAGTTACCTAAGCCTTTCAACCGAGATATCCCCAAGGCTAAGATTACTTACTTATACAAGGACTAATTTATAAGTAAACTAATGTATTTCCTCTAATGGCTCCCATGATATGCAACTATGCAAACCTTTTAATTAGAGTATAAATTTTTTCAACAAATTTGCAATTTAAAGTTTAAACTCATTAAAAGAGAGAGAGAGAGAGAGAGTCAAACTCTCTAGATTAATAATGTAACTCATTCCAACAATCCACCAAAAGATTACATTATTAATATATAATTGTTGGGTCTTGAAGGGAGATTGAACTAGTGTATGGGGGAATACACCAGTAGGTATTTTTCGCAAAAGAAACAAGGCACTCAGAGTTCAGTTTTAAAACAGGCTGAGAGACTGTGACTGAAGTATGTTCAGTCTGTGCAACTTCAGTATGGGAACTGGTCACCAAACTGAAGTACAAATAAGGGTTCAGTCTCTAGTTTTAAAACAAGGAGAGTTATGAATCTTACTAACTATCCGAAGATTGGTTAGTTAGACTAATAACTCCGCAGCGGAAAATTAATTA
>JAYJMF010000030.1:2474489-2491889 GCA_036873715.1 Salvia sclarea
GACTAAACTATTAAATATTATTTTGGAGGGAAAATATTTTTTGGTGGGTTTCACTTTTATATATATATAGATATATAAAAACCATGTTTTAAGTTGAGAACTAAGAACCAATCTTGGTGGTCTATCTTAAAAAATCAATGGATATTTTCGTAACTGATGTAAAGCTACATTAGTGGGTTTTGAGCTCTATTAATTATGGAGAGAATTTAATTGTGTACTCAAAATACAGCCATCTCTATGATGCAACATGCGCTAACCCCTCCTCGTTATCCTCCTCTGCATAATTGTTACAATATTCTGTTTGACATATATATTATAAATATTTTATAGTTTATTAACACAACTTTTTGAAAAAAAAAAAGAACAAAAATATATAAATTATGTAAATAAAAAAATAAAATGATCCCCTCTCGAATTATGCATGCCATAATCGCACACGTAGAATATAATGTAAATGGTTGAACAAATTTGAAAATTAATGATTATATATGTAGAGAGAGAGATAGAGAGAGAGGAATGATTGTTACATACCTTAAGTTGAGCACCTTATATGAGCACCAATTACATTTAAGTTATCTTACCATAATTTTTTTTATTTTTTATATATTTTTTTTAATCTTTATACTTAATCAAATATGATTGGCATCATCAATTTTACAAATTACATAGAAATCAAAGCTTAATTTGTCATTTTTCTCTATAAATCAAGTTTCTATTCACATAAACGAAAACATCACGAATCGAGATTAATAATATATCTTTTTCGTGTTTTTGTGTTCGTTGAGATTAATATTCGACTACTTGTATTTAAATTATCTTTTGTTAATATATTGTACATTAAAAAACAATAAGTAGTGTTATAAATTTGAGAAATGACATTTTTAAATTAAATTCTAAATTCAAATACGCAAAAATATTTATAATTGTGTACTACTATTGGTAGTAAACAGTTACAGTTCGTCAGTGCATAGTTGAAGTTCTAAAAGACATAGTTAAAATTACATTAAGTTCTACATGATGATTTGTTACTTTTACGTTATAAAGATAAGTGTTTACATATTTAGTATCACATTATTCGGAAAAAAACATAAATAAATTTGTTTTTAGGAGAACACAATTGACACTAAACAGTTGAAGTTCTAGAAAACACATTTTAATATATATTGAGATTGTTTTATCGAAAGATTGCACACTTTTTATAACTCGTTTCACACTTACCATAGACAATTAATAGATTTAATTGCTAGAGTAATTGAATTCTATTGAGCTTATCTAAAATATGAGACATGAGCACATAATACCTCAAAGGCTTACAAGTCTAGTTCTATTGATAATATATAATTAGAAGTGAATCTCTATAATTGGAAGGTATTTTTTAAAATTCTTTACTAACATTATGTATTGCTATATTAATTTCGTCGATAAGTCAAATTAAGTAAGATTAATTTGTAAATTTACATCAATTTTAGAGTACACAATTTAAAATAACCGTACACAGTTAAAGTACACGGTTGATGAATGAGTACACAATTGATGTTTTTAATTGAATTCGACTAAGATTATTTGTTTTATCGAAATGTTGCACACTCTTTATAGCTTGATTCACACTTACCATACACAATTATTAAAAATTAATTGCTAGATTAATTTAATTCTATTCAGCTTATCTAAGAAATGAGACACAAACACATAATACCTCAAAGTCTTACAAGTCTAATTCTATTGATAATATAGAACTATAAGTGAATCTCTATAATTGGAAGGTGTTTCACTACAAGAAAAATGCTTTATGATAACGCACGAAAGACAACTGTTTAAAGGGAAAACTATTGTCGTAGTCTACCGTTGTGGTAGACAAAACTGTTGTTGTTGAGAGCAAATGTGCGCTCATACACAACAGAATATATTAACTGTTGTTGTTTTCCTGTTGTCGTTTCAAAAAACTGCGCTCATAGAAAATGGCAATAAGAACCGTTGTAACTTCTCGTTGTCGTTTCTTGCGACCCTCTGGCATAAAACCCTTTAACTCCCGTGGTCTTCCGTTTGTTGTCGTAGTTAAAAGCGACCACCCCTATCTAGTTGTTTAAACCGTTGTCCTACACTAATTATTTCTAATACTTTTAATTTTAAATGTGCTTATTTTGTTAATTTGTAGGTACAACTAATACTATTTATTTGTTATAAATTAAATATTTAACCTTACATGATACGATGATTATTATTTTTTATCGGAATTATTATTATTATTATTGATTATTGATATTGATAGAAATTTAGTATTATTATTATTATTATTAAATATAATAAGTTCAATTATTATAAATTAGGAATAATTGAGCGGATGTTGTGTGGAGTCTTCTTCCCCCAAACTGGCATGCCCTAACCCACGCCCAATCTGCCTCCGATCGTCTGCCATTCTCAGAGCTCACTCTCAATCGTTGTCCATCACAAGTGAGCTCTGAATTTTCGACTGCCATAATTGCATTTTCTGAATCGCGGTTGAGCCTTGAATCTTATTTTGTGAAATAAACCCTTCTCTCATTGTGTTGTCACGCCGCCGCTGCTGTTCTCACCGCCACTATATCGATCAACTGCGGAATTGAAGTTTCTCCGTCAAAAGAGGCATGATTTGGCACCAAGAAGAATGAAAATAACGTACTTTACTGCTACGGAATCTACTCTGATTGTTTAACAGATAAACGCTTCTTACAGGTGAACAATTTCTTACTCAAATTTGATTCCGCCTAATTTATTTGTTGGGGTAGATACTTGTTTGTAGTAAGTGAAACAACAAAGAAAACTGATTATTTAATTGGATTTTTCCATTACATTTCTTAATTTGGTTTCTGATTGTGAAGCTGCATAAAATTGGATTATTGTATAGACTGTGTAGAGCTTTGGTGAGGCAGCCGTTGTTTTTCTCTCTTAGTGGAAACAAGGCCTAGAAATGAATAGATGAGTGAACCAAGAAGCATGTATATGTTTAATACTATATAATATGGCCTAGAGTACAAAAGGAACAAAATTATTGTTCCAATAAGATTCTTGTGGCAATAAAATATAGTTATCTTGGATAAGTATTTAATGTAAATACACGAGAAGATTTCTGATTGTGCTATTGATAAGAAACATATAATCAAAATATAGTATTGTTTTAAGTATGATTAGTTGAGTTAGATTAGATTCTATTAGCTTAATTTCTTAGAAATCAAAATTTTATTTAGTGTGGAAAGGCTTATATTAAGTACTTTCTGACTTGATATACTTAATTGTTAAGTTGTACTAACATTTTTGCATTTGTTTTCTTCATCTAATAATATGTTAAGATATACTCGCATGTGTTGTTTTCAATTCTTGTAGCCATTGTCAGCACAACCATTGATTATAATCTCTATCTGATATTTTCCTTTTGCTAAAATAAAATAGCATTATTAATTTCTAATAAAGAGATCATTGTACATGTTTTACCATGTAAATGATTTTTTTGGACTATGTTCCGTGTGAATTGATCATTATAATCAAACTCTAGTTTACCAACAATCTAGATAACTCTTTGGTACTGAATTGTGAGACGATTATAACTTTTCTCCTCAATTAGCTTAACTTGTTTCTTTGAAAACTTCTCTTCAGAGATAGAAAACTATTATAACTAAGTGTTAATGGGAACCGCATGTCAAATTGATAATCGGGAGCAGCCATAAGCAAGAAACTGAGAACCACTCTAGTTCTCATAGATAAATCTATAGTTATGTGGCTTTATTAAATTCACAAATCTAAAAATCTAAAAAGATAGGAAATAGCTAATGTACTTGCTCCTTATTTAGTGTTGCAATTTTTATTTTTAGTTTTGCTCTATATGTTCATCTCAAGTGCTTAATCTTTCTTGATTGCTAATGATACATTTTATTAATCTAAAATATTTTGCAAATCACCTTTAAGCTATATCTAGTTGCTAAATTTGTATTTATATGCTTATAGTCAATTGTACATGAATATCTTAACTTTCTTGCCAAAATCTGCTAAAAATAGAATTTATCTTTTTAGTTGTTGAAACTAGTTACAAGTTCCTGAATTTTAATTGTTCTAGTGAGCTTGTTGAAATTATTTGTTGTTTCTATTGATAATATATATTTATACTTACAGAGGACATTAAGTAAGTGCATGTGGAGTTGGTAGACAATGTTATTTGTGTATGTACGGTATATTTTCTGATATTGCACATTTTATTGTACAGTTGCTCATTGTTCTGGAAGAGGATGACAGATTTAAAGGAACATAACTTTTCAAAGATCCGTATTGGATTATTGGATTTGGAGACCAGACTATAAATTAGTACAATTGCTTTTGAATTTCACATACATCTTTTATGTTTTATTGAGATTTTGTAATGAATATTAGAGTTTATGGTTTTTTATGTACAAACTTTTTAGTCTTGCAATGAATATTGTAAAAAATATATTTTTGTTATATTGGTTTAGTATTTTGGCATTTGAGTTTTCTATTGAAAGGTTTAAAAGAATAATTAGCAACTCAAAATTGTTATTGTATAGCATCTTAAACCCAATCTACGTTTATGAGCAAAAACTATTTTCTACAACAATGCTTAATAATTGTATATATGAAAGGGTTGTGAAATGTATATATGACAACGGTTGAAAGCCATTGTTTATGAACAAGAACTATGGTAGTATATACCTATGACAACAGCTAAAAGCTGTACCGTATGGTTGTTAACTCTTTTAAAAAATTCTTACGGCCACGGTTAATAGCCGTTGTCTATGAGCGAGAGCAATTGTCTTAGATATTTATGACAACGGTTGACAACCGTTGTCTATGAGCGCTACCTACGACAACACCATCTACAACAACAATTGATTTTGGCTACGACTACGCTTAATACCCATTGTTGTAAACCTTTTTTCTTGTAGTGTTTTTTAAAATTCTTTACTAAAATTATGTATTGCTCTATTAATTTCGTCGATAAAGTCAAATTAAGTAAGATTAATTTGTAAATTTACATCAATTTCAGAGTACACAATTTAGAATAACAATACACAGTTACAGTACACAGTTGATGAATGAGTACATAGTTGATTTTTTTTTTTTAATTTAATTCGATCGAAATTATTTATTTTATCGAAAGGTTTCACACTTTTTATATCTTATTTTACACTTACCATACACAATTAATTATGTATTACTCTATCAATTTCGTCAATAAAGTCAAATTAAGTAACATTAATTTGTAAATTTATATAAATTTTAGAGTACACAATTTAGAATATCAATACACAGTTACAAGACAGTTTTGATATAAATGAATCTCTATAATATGTGAGTCTTTATAGATATTTTTGCACAATTAGCCGAATATTAGTATTTATTTACACGAAAAACATAATTTTAAATAACTTTCGTTTGAAAATTAATGTATTTTAAGAGTACATAATTGATCTTATCATTACACACATAATTGAAAATACAGAGTACACAATTGATCTTAACATGACACGGTTAATTTTCGCTAGCGCACAGTTAAGTCTTAGAACATAGTTAAGAATTTTAGTACACAGTTGATATATAGCAACAAGGTCCGCTTGCTCCGACCGCCACTCGAGGTCCTGCTCGGCGTTGGGGGCTAATATTGGTCCCTTGGCATCTGGTTCGCCGCTCCTCGCTAGAAGTCGGCGGTCGGGGCCGCTGCCGCTCGCTCGGCGTTGGTCGAAGGGGCTCGCTCGGCGTTGGTGATAGAAACCGCAGCTCCCTCCGCCGGCACGGTTCCTTGGTCGGTCATGAGTGTGGGTGGGTGGGTTTTGATTTGCAGAGACTGAGAAAGACAAGACGAAGACGGGATGGACAATAGGGAGAAACGTCGGCGTCGCTCGAGATCCGACAACCCTTCCATAATCGACGCTGCTCGCTCGTCGTTTGGGGGCGTCACTCGCTCGGTATTTGGGGGCATGAGAGGTAGTGGCCGCCGCGAGCTCCGCCGCCTTGATTCCTTGCTCTGGCCGCCTCTCGAGGTTTGGCTAGTCTGCGGTCGTCAATGCCATTTGCTCAGCGTTTGGGGGCGTCGCGTCGATGTCGGAAATTTATGAACCTCAGAGATGAGATTGGAGGCGGGAGGGAGACAGTATGGCGGTGGAGTTGCAGAGAGTGAGCGGAGATAGACAATTGAAGGAGATGTAACTCCATAGGAGGGAGGGAGAAAGAGAGAGAGAGAAAGAGAGAGAGAGAGAGAGAGAGAGAGAGAGAGAGAGAGAGAGAGAGAGAGAGAGAGAGAAAATTGGGGAAACGTGGGTTTGTTTTTTTGAATGAGAGAGAGAGAATGAGTGGGTTTGTTTTTTGAATTTTATTTTTGAATCATTAAGGATTTTTTGTATTTTCAATACATTTTGCCTAAATTTGTGCCATTCTTATAAACTTACCTATAAGAGAGATACTTTTATCAAAAATGGCTATATATATGAGTATTTCCTCTAAATTTTACCCACCTTGAAAATAACTTTATCATACAAGTTTTTACTTGACAAAAAAATAATTGGGCTGTAGAATTTACTACACTCTAGAAGATAAAAACCTCATTAAAATGTTCTTAAATCGATTCTTATTTACAAATTGATCGAAAGTTTAATGCATTAACAATTACTAGCTATTAATTCAAAATAAAATAAAATTAGATATTACTAATACTTAAAAAAGAACAGAAAATTTAAAAATGAAGGGCTACTATATGGACCAAGCTTACAGACCTAACTAACAAAATGGGCCATACGATTTGGGCCGCAACCAAAATCCAAGCCCGTTTTACAATTTACAGTCTACCAGAAGCAGAGTGACAGAGAGGAGGGAACAACAGAAGTCTTACTTGAAATTTAAGAGATCTTCAAATCCAATCCATCGATCACAAATCGATAAGCTGGAGTAAAATCAATCAGCCAATCGCGAAAGCAATCAGAGAAGTGGAAGGAGAAGAAGATGCTGCCTACCGCTTCAACAACAAAGGGCCGATCGGGCCCGCAAGCCCGGCCGAATTCGTTCTTCCCCTACCTGCGCAGAATAGTCAAGGTTTTGCGTCCTTCCTCCCAAATTCTCACGCGTATGAGTTTTTGCTCGAAATTGTGGCGGAAATCTCAGATCTGATCATGGTTTTCTTCGTGAATTTTGATGGATGGTTCCTAGTTGTTGCCTCATTGCATTTTGATGAGGAGGTTGTAGCTTGATTAGGCCTTGATGCTTTTTTTCGTGTTTCTGAAGAAATACGCTTGGTTAATAAATGGATGGGGGAGCATAATGCTAAATGTTGTTTCTGGAGTTTTTTATTCGGTTTGCTGATCTTAATAGGCTGATGCGAGTTATTGTTATTTGTTAATGTGAGTAGGGTTTCAGGAATAGAGCTGGCAGCAGCAGGTGCTTCGACTAAATCTATTGTAGTTGGAGGCAAAGATAGGATAGAGTTGATATACTTTGAGCTACTATTGATTTCTGAGCTTGATCTACGATAAGAGTTCATAATTTAATGGATTTGTTTCAGTGAAATTGTTGTTGAACTCATTGCTGCTTAAACTAGTGAAATTCTGGTTGGATAGTTAAGGTTATGGCTGAAATGTGTAATCTAGTGCTGAATTTCCTTGAAAACAATTCCTAAAGTTGCTTTAATTGAAACTTATCTTTTTCTTTCAAAATGATGGATCTAATTCATTGCTAAATTTTGGCTTAGTCTCTAGCCTTTATGTATAAAGATGTGCTGGAACTTTGCTATTGTTATTTCTATTCACGATAAGTATATTTGACTATTAGTATGAGGTAATTATTGGGATTCCTATATGGACATGTTCTTCGATTCAACATGTTCTCTCAGTAACAACAATTATTTTTTGGTCAAATGCAGTGGCAACAGATGGATATTGAATACACTTTCTGGCAAATGCTTAACCTATGTACATCACCGAAAGTTGTGTGGGTATCCAACCTCTCCGCATTATATTCTTGGTGTTCTGTATGTTTGTTTGTATAATGTAAATCTGATCTATAAAATGTTTTATCATATTTCGTCCTTGACTTTGCTGAAAAGCACTTCAGACATATGGAGACATATTATCTCTGCTAATTGCTGGGAAGAGAAAGATATTTTTATTATTTTCATGGAAAAAAGACAATCATCAATAATTATTGTGAATTAGATAACATGTTATAATGCTGGCAGTATCACTCTCAAAGATATTCAATGTCAAGTCTGGTGGCTTGGTTAACTTGTTCTTTTTAATTTGATGTGGTGACATTTGTTTCCTTATTTTACATGTGGAACTGTACAATGGGTGCAGATATCAACACACCAAGTATCACAAGCGTGAGTCTCCTCTCTTTGATCTCCGGCTGTACTTGTGTTTCGCTGAATATTAGTTTTTCAATGACAATCATCTTAAATGTTGCATAATCAACAGATATGTTTTAACTAATCAACATTATTTTCAGTTAAGTTGTATTGTAATAAAGCTATGTCGAATCGAACCATGGACCATCATTCACCAGCATGTGAACTGTAGTTTACTTTCTCACAGATCTGCTAATATTCTTGCCAACCAATATATATCTCATGTGTCCAGTTCAAACTTCAGTTTGTAATCAGCTATCTTCAGGCATTCTTTACAGAACTGTAGCATTAGCTTCAGCAATGTCCAGCTAATCTCTAAGCATCTGTGTTTGGGAAGAATATATTATTCTCAATTCCTTATATGATTTTGCTATGTGGAGTACTAATATATTTATCTGAAGGTTTACAAACCAAATGTTCTACATGAAAGTTCGAAAGATGAATAGTTTCACACCAGTAGCCCATATGGCTGGTTAATTTATTTCTTGGCTAATCCTTTTAATCTGTATCTCATACAATAAGAATTTCTAGGTCAATTGGTTTTTAAGAAGTTATTGCTAATTACTAATGCACTATTTCCCCAAATAAGACAATCTTTTCTTTTGCAGAAACAAAGAACCAATGGGCACGTGATGATCCTGCATTTGTTGTCATATGTAGTCTTCTTGTGTCAGTTTCTGCTATTGCATATTGTGCTGCGTAAGTATCTTTTATACTTTCTCTATCATGCCTGCTATCATAATCATTGATCAGTGTGGTAGACAAGCCCTCCCTAGCATTTCTCTTGTAACTAATATGTTGTTTGAATATCAATCTTATTGCCTTTGCTTTGATTCAATTCTTGTTCAGACAAACCCTTTTCAGATCAAACTTCCTAGTGTTGGGTTGTTTCTCTTTTATCTTTTTCTTGCATCTTATTTGCTGATAACCCCTATACTATTGTTTGTTTTCATGTGTACCAGGTACGACCATAGTGCAGTACATGCTGTTTTTGTAGTCATTTCAACTTTGTTCTTCCATTTCTTTGTAATTGGTGCACTTTTGGCTACAGTTTGTTGGTATGTAAATTTAAGACATGGATTCTTATAATTGCACAAGTTTCTGATTAAAGTGTTACGTGTCTTGATGATCTAACTGACAATTGTTTCGCCAATTTTCTCCAGGTTTTTCACTAACAATTATCTTCGAGAAGAAGCTCCAAATAGCTATGTGGTGGAGCAACGGGTGGAATGGCAAGTGTTTTGAGCATTCTATCAGAGTTTGTTTTGTTTGCTTGTCTCTTGTCCCTCTCTATTAGGATATTGTATTTGCTTATAAGACTTCACTTACTACTTCTGCATATTTTTGTTTCAAGTGTTTAGATTTGTGATAGATTAGTACTATTTGCTTTTATATGTATGTGTTTGATATCTCTTTGTTATGAGCTGAGGTCTAACTTTTCATAATTCTTCTGAAGGTTGTACGCCTTTGATGTACACTGCAACTCTTTCTTTCCTATGTTTGTGTTGCTATATGGTAAGTGTGTATTATAAATGTGTCAATTCTCTCCAACAATATTCCAGATAGCTAACAGATTTATGTCTGTTTTTGCAGTTCTTCACTATTTCCTATCACCTCTGCTAGTGGCTCATGGTTTTGTTCCCTTACTACTATCAAATGCGCTCTTCATGGTAGCTGTATCCTACTACCATTACCTAAATTACTTAGGTTATGACGGTGAGTTAACTCTTATTTGAAGCATTTAGACTTTTTTATTTGTGAAGTTGCAGTATGTCCTTTCCAGCAATAGGCTACAAAACTATTCAGACCCTTTCTTGAGCACTGTCTAAAAATTTGTTACCCAATCTATTTTGCCAGTATCTTCAAGTTGCATGAATACTTTTACCGTTGCTGTGGGATTGATTATAGCATAGCTCACTGGTGACAGTTTGTTTAAAAACTTAGAAGTCCATTGACACTCAAGGATATGAAGTTCCATTAAAATAGAATACAATGAACTTACCTACCAAAAAATAAGTGTTCTTCACTCCTGCATCTAGGATTTTTCTAATGCCCTTTGCCTTTGGTTAGAGGATCCAAAAACTTTCTTGATACTTGCCCAATACTTTGAGGTATCTTAAGTGGCTTTGAGAATAAAAATAGTGGTATGTAATATATTGATCGATGAGAAGTTATAAAGCCTTTGGTTCTATCGTGAGTGGAGGATCAGGAAATGAAATTGCCGAAGGATTGGATCATGAATCCTGTTATTAGGCTGATGAGAGCCGTCTTGTTCCTGATTTTCTAATGAAAACAAGAGCACACAAAATTTCATACGTTCATTACCCTTAAAAACATTGTTTCTTAATTCATAAAAATAAATTTTGGAAGTGGTTATATGTTTATGCATTTTTCTGAGTAGTATGTTAGAGGGCACAAAATTACTTTCTTCAGTCCTAATTTTCAATTCTCTTATCGTGCTTTCACTGGTGCAGTATTGCCCTTCTTGGAGAGGACCACTTTGTTCCTGTATCCAATTGGTGTTGCCCTAGTTCTTTCCCCCATATGTAAGCATCTTGGTACAAAATTTTAACTTCCCTTCACCTTATTTTCTGGAGTGTTGAGTAATCTACTCTTACTTGCAGTAATTCTCAGCGGCTTCAACCCATCGAGATATTTCATGAACATGTATTTTAGTCAAAGGCAATACATCAGCTAACAACTCCTCAGGTAGCACAGAACTACCCGAGATGACCCTATAAACACGGCTACTGATACCGGTTTATTTCTTGTGGGATAGATCGGTTGCAAGGATTATCTCGGCGACACTTCAAGAGGCCTTCCACTGCTGTTGAGTAAAGTAAGAATCAAGCGGAGGGCGTTGAGTGGTTTCTTCCTAACCCGGATGGCGAATTAGCGTAGCATTTTTGTAATGTTTTTTTCAATGTTTTTTGCTTCTTGATTGACTCATGCTATTCATACTATAAATGGCTCGCACTAGTGAATGTTCATAATAGAGGCTACACTTCTAACAGTAACATTTCAGAAATTATGGCTTGTCTTCTTCCCTTGTGCTGGGTTAGTTATATACATTGTGGCTGTGTGTGTAAAATTAGTGTTTGTACAAGCACTAAATTTACTTCGTACGATGATGCCTCTTTATTTTTATTTGTTGTTTGATTATCTTTAGTCAATTTTCCAAATTATGCTATTCATAGTGTGCGACTATTTTAGTAGGATATTGGACTAATTAAAGTTTGTAGTGAAGAACGTCCCAATCGAACATTGAATGTGAGAGCCTTTGATTACGTATGCAATAGTGGAAAAGGAAAACCCATCAAATCCAAATAAAACTAAGAAATTGTATCACCACTTGCTCGGTGACGTTTATCATGCAACATGATAAGATGGATTGATAACCAAGCTAATCAGTATTTACTTTGATGGATATATAATGGATTGCTCAATCTTATGCTTTATCAATCTAACTTTACCACTCAAAGTAAATAAGAATGGCCTAATCCTATAACCTAAATCGTGATCTCCATTGTAACGTAATTTTGGCTTCATCTTCAGTAAGTTACAAGTAAATTATTCAGTTAATACTAATGACAGATTATCTCACCTTGAAATGGAGACCAATTCGGTGACAGTACCAAGCATAATAGATTATACCACCCTATTGGAAACTAGAACTTAGCAGGTCCCAACTTCTTTTCATGTGTGCTGGCAAAGGAGCTCTTAACACAATGTCCCGGACTCGTGCAGAATCCAAGTCACTTATGTTGCCGTGTTGCAAGACAACTGAAATATCGGGCACAACCATCTCCTTGCAATGAAGATGCAGAGAAAATTGTTCATCTGAAACACTCCCACTCTCCAAGTCGAGGCCTGCAGTATCTCTATCAACTCTGCACGGCGTAAGATTATCTGGAGCAGTCTTGAGATAGTGGCCTAGTTTCTTATGGGCTTGCCGCCCATACTTGTAGTCTCCAACGATAGGTGTCCCCAATACTTCAGCACAGTGGACACGAAGCTATTGAATAGTGACAAAGTCAATACAAAGAAATAGTCTGATTGACCCTATTTCTTAGGTTGAGAAGGAGAGTTAGGATGGGCCTTTAGAAATTAGAAGTTCTAATCCAAACCTGATGCTTCCTTCCAGTAAGTGGAGACAGCTCTAACCATGTATAACCTGCAATTTACCACTCAACTGAATAAACAATATTTTGGAACATTTACGATGTAGACATGATAGTAAATAAAACATAAATTGGGAACGCTAATGGAACATCTGAAGAATGCATAGGAACTAACCGCTGGGTGAAGATGCTATAACTCGATAATCTGTTACAGCATGCTGCCCTGACAACGTGTTGCTATTTTCAGCCACAGTAATTCTCTCAGATTTTCCATTGTCAATCACCACCTGAATAATAGGCGAGCAAGAATGAGCTGAATCCATAAATAAAATTTCTCAGGTGTAATCATCGTATTAGTACATTCAAGCCTCAAATATACTAAAAATGCATCACAGAACATTTTTTCCCTACTTTATTATATATTTTGGGAGGAGGATGTAAAATGAATAGCACATAAGAAACAAGTTACAACTAGGTTTGTAAAAAGAGATGAAAAAAATCAATTTGGCATCCGAAAAATGATCCAAGAGGTACAAGCATGAATGAGGTCATCACGTGAAACGTAGGAACCATGCATTAATCATTTATTTTCCTAGATCGTAGGTTTGGTTACAGATTATGTTAATATAAGCCAAGCATAACGCATTGCAAATTCTAAAGAGTTTTGCAGGAGAAGTCCTTGATAAACACAGGACATATGAATACATAAGATTTGAAGATACTAAAAGTGACTCTTCAGGTAGAGAAATGTAAAAATTCACCTTTACCAAAGGGACAGAAACTGATCCTTGTCTACGTCTTGGAGATCCAATAACTAGAGCCCAATACCTCTTCTGAAGAACTCTATTACTGCCAAGAATCTACAAGCCAGCAAACAGTGACCCAGACGTAGTACTGTGAGGTACTGATATTGATTTCTTTTGAGAAGCTTACAAAATGCAGAACCAGTAATTAATAATAGAATATACTATCTAAGATGAGTCAGATAAAGTTACATCATTTGAAGCTCCAATGGTTTTCTCACGAAAAACAGAATGCAGGATGGTCGTGCTCAACTGTGTCCTTCCCATCACTAATATGCCACTGCTGTCTCTATCAAGTCTGTGCACCTATCAACAAGCTAGTAAAACAACAATGTACACAATAAAAAAGGTAACCGACTATATAAGCAAATAGGCCAGTCCATTATTCTCAATAAACCTGAAAAAATGAAAAACCACCAAGGAAATCTTGCTGAATGAGCATTTTCTAATATCATGTCAGTGAGATATCAACTGACATAATTATATGGTCTGAGATTCCAGTATTAAGTCACATTAGAAAGCCAAGTGTTCTTTGGATAGAAACAAGAAGGAAGTTTCTTTGATATAGCTCCACCAGTTTTCTTTGATTAAAAAAAAAGAATACAATATTCTAAGAGTAATTCTTTTGCAGTTGTATGTTTCATTACTCAGGATGCAAAAGTACTCCGCAAACACAATCAGTCTGCATTTATTACACCATAATAGTATATTTAAATGAACACGAGGAAAGAAAGCAAAGTCATAGAAAATATTTAGGAAATGGGAGCTTGATTGTTCTGAAATTTCTGGCCATGGTCACACAAAATGTATAAACCATTCACCAGTATACCCATGATGAAAGAGATCACAGGACAAGCAAAGCTAATAAAATTATGTGAGTGGTTGTGATTTCTGCAAACTGCACAACCGAGCAACTTTAGGATGCAGTTCGGCAGATAACACTCACCTAGTGAGCTTAGTGTCCCTATGAAAACCTGAGTATTGTTCGAACTCACCAGACGAGGAGGCTCCATGTAGTCATATCTCAAATATTTGGCAGCCAACTCATCTAAACTTCTCCTTATCCCGACGCCACCCTGAAAAGAAATTTCTTGTAATGTGAATTATAATCCATTTCCAGCAATATCAGAGGGGGTGACAGGGTGGAGGGGCAGAGAAGAAGCAATGAATACAAATATCTTACCTGAACAGGCATTCCAGGTGGTTTATTGATGACGATTATAGCTGAATCCTAAAAAGGTATTACTCGAAATCAGGTTCGTTTTCACGTGCAATCACACTATTGAAAAGTTAAGGGTACACTACCAACTACAATATCTAGACCTTTATACCTTATACAACTCAAGGCTTTGGACAAATTTCTGTTCGTCTTCACTGCAAAACCTCTGATTCTCTGCAATTGTTGGATGAGACTTTTCATCAACAGATTTAGGCAGGCATATCCTATCACCAATGTCCATCAAATCCTTGGCTCCTACCTTTAGATAAAAAAACAAATAAAAGGAATGGTGAGGAAGGACATGAAAACCATAAGGGGGCATTTACTTTCCAGAATTAGCCTAGATAGATCAAAATGGTACAGGTTAATCCATTGCTTACTTAGATGGAATGGAAATTTGGAATATCTCAAGCCCTTGATGGTGGTTATTTTAGCTAATTTTGCTCTATTCATATCTCATAGGATTGGAGACATCCTAGTAATGAGGATTAAAATGCTCAATCATGAAAAACAAACGCCCTATAAATATAAATTACCAGAACAAGTTTCATAAGCATGTGATTAACTGTGTTTACCCTTCTTGGCCTCTGTTCTTTAGATTCAATACTGGAGCATTCCTTTCGCACCTGTAGCAAATCACAATTGCAGAAGAGGAGACACCTCAAACACACACACACATACAATGATATAATAATAATCTAATGAAAACTGAAATACCAACATTTCAGTGGATTGCTAGCTTAAACCTCATCGACGATACACTAGCTCATAGAGGATAAAATCTCAAGTGCTAGCTAATCTGTTTTCAAGAAGATGATAATAATGCAAAATTGACGTGGTTCTTAAGCTGATTTTTCACGCAATCATTTCACTAGGCTAAACATTTCAAAAACTGAGATCATAGCTGTTTGATTGGAAATTTCCAGCTACCAAATTTATCTTTTAATGAAAAATGAACCTGTCTTAAGCGAAATAGTTTCTGAACTAGAGACCTCGGCAGATGAGGGCAGCACTTAAGAATCCATTTAAGCGCCGTTGTACTCGTTTCTTCCTGCCGTCCGTACAGTTTTTTACCGATTGAAGAACCGTCGGCTGTGGGGGTGAATGGAGGCAATATCAGCCATTGATTACTTTTTTCCTTTTCATAGCTCTCGCCGTTGGCGGCGGTGGTGTACCAATATTGCTGTTCGTAAATTGACTTGGTTAAAGTTATGCTGCAACTCGGCGCGGCGGCCTTGGGATGCCACCGGCGGAGAATTTGTCGGAGGAGAAGAAGCTCAGCCATTGTTTAGGGTTTTAAATTTGTTTTACCGGTTTTATTATTTCCAATATGCTGCATAATAGTACTACACTAAACATAAATAAGCTACTATCTTAAAAAAAACATAAATAAGTTGGGCTTCCCCTGTAATAAAGGATATAGGAGTATATCTTTTGAAAACTGGAAAGTTATTCCTTAAAAAAACTTGAAAAGTTATTTGACCAACTGATAGTTATAAAATTATCAGTATACTGATACTGATGGTATCAAGCATTTGATTACAAGATCAACTAGCATGGGATGAGATTCATCGCCCCACGATTTTTTTATTTTTATTTTTATTTTTATAAATTAATGCAGTAATTTAAAGGCCGCGTCACAGAGGACTCGAACCCGAGACCTTTGGCCTCGAACATTAACCTCTTACCACTAGGCTAACACACACACGCCCCACAATTTTTTGTGTGTCATCGTTTTCCATCACTATATTTATTATTTTAAAAATATTTTTTTACATAATTTTATTTATTATGATACATAATTTTTTACATATTTATTATTTTAAAAATAAATATCATTTATTTCAAAAAATTAAATTTTTAGAAAATTATGTCCTAATTTGAATTTATTAATCCTAAAAAAGATTATGAACCACTAAAAATAAAATTAAATAATAAAAAATAATTATATACCCTATCAAAATGAAATGAATCCTTATTAATAATTATATAATTAAATTAAAATATTTTATATAAAATTAAAATTGAAAAAAATGAAAATAGAATATAAAGTGGGATATCATGAATGAAACACTAAACCTCAAGTGAGCAATTCAGCTTTAAAAGTGAAAAGACGTATGCATTTTCTGTTGAATTAATGAAAAAGGAGAGAAAAGAAATATACGACATCGCATGATTAGCACATTCAAACGTTAGTAGCAAACTTCTAAAACATAATTAAATTTCTCTGTTTACCGAGTAAAAATAAAGTATAATTTTTCTTTTATATAAATTTCTCTGTTATCAATATAAATAACACTTCATAATTATAGAGTAAAAATAAAGTATAATTTTTCTTTTATATAAATGATATTTAAAACGTCGGTACTATAATTTTGTGGTTTAGAAATAGTAAAATTCTGTTGTCAAGAGTCGTTCTATGATTAGCAATTAATAAATCTATAAAGTCGTTCTACAAAATTTGAAGGGCACATTTTTACCGATTTCACATGACATAATTTTTGCATGTAATCTTTAACCAAAAGTGTAGTAGCACCGCGTGTTGCACATTTATTTATCTGATTATAACATATGAATTCGAGAAGGCAATATACAAATATTGTATTATTTCATTAAAAACTTTATATACTTGAGTTTCAAGGAAACTAGCATATTTACAAACACAACCATTGGCGTACCGGCCTAATGGTTATGCCAATTTTTATTTTTTTTGAAAAAAGAAAACAAAATATATTAAACAAAAAGGTGGGGCATAAGAAATGCTCCCAACCTCAAAATAACAGCAACAACAAACAGCAGATACAGAGCATGACAAAGGGGAAACACCTCGGGGGGGGGGGGGGGGGGGGGGGGGGGGGGGGGGGGGGGGGGGGGGGGGGGGGG
>JAYJMF010000030.1:2504675-2518582 GCA_036873715.1 Salvia sclarea
TAGATTAATTAATAACTCTCTTAATTAATAAATTTTGGTGGTCCCAAGAGTATTAATTTATAGAGTTTATACTGTATGTATATTGTTATTAATTTCTTAAATGGCTGAAACTTAACTATCCTTCTATAGATGGATTATATAAATACTTCCCATCCAAATTTTATTGGCGGGAGTAAAGCTGTTGAGATAGCAATGCAACAGACCAAGTCCTCCAGGATTGCCACACCTGTTTCAAGGCAGAAGGTACACAATTTTGTACAGATGAGATACAGTCCCCTTCAATTCCTAACAATGTTAGTTAGTTAATATACGGTTGGTGTTCATCAATCAGGACGGAGGAGATTCAGATAAAGTACCAAATTCAGAGAAAAGTCTAAAGTCTCGTGCTATTCTTGGTCGGCAAGTGAATGGAATTATTCCAGAGCAAGTAAGTTTTCTACTGGTGCCCAGAGGTCATGTTGACACGAATATCATTTTATTTCAAAGTGATTGATTGCTTTCTATCTTTGCTGTTCTTTCCTCGGCAAAAAGGGTGCTCGGCCTGTTGGAGAAGGAGACAAAAATGCCGCACCAGGTAGATCTGTTAATTTTTTCTGTGTTTTAAGGGGAAAATTCTGCTTAAATAAAACCTAGAAATCTGATGAAACTATCTCCCTGAGAGGAGTAAGAAGATACTGCTGGAATAATTGTTGCATACACTGCAAACAAAATTTGCTAGAATTCAATATTGCAAATCCATTTATAAAATGTGTATATATATATATATATATTTTTTTAAATGGTTAGTTGTCTGTAACCAATATTTCTTCCATTTTTGAAAAAAAGAAGACCATGAAGTTTGTTACTGCTCTCCCTCTTCCTATCACTGAGATTGTGAGACGGAGACCTACACGTGACTTCCAATCTAGAGGACCTGGGAAATGATGTTGAACTTCTGATCATAGGAAGTAGGAACTACTTCTTGCCAAAAAAGGTCTTCTGTAAGAAGTGGTTCATATCATAAAACTGAATTGAAAAATAAGAGAAGGATCTCAACCCGAAGTCTGCATTCTGTTTTGAGAATCCAAGTTCCTCTATCTTGAGAATACTTTTGTCCGCTTGACAGATAGAAAGTTATTTAACTGGTTGCCACACAATATTCATGTATAATTATCATTATTAGCTCTAACATTGTTACATATTTAAACAGTTATCAATGCTGGCTCGTCTTGGGGAATATCTTCGATTTTTGGCAGCAGTGACAATCGTACAGCTACAAGAGAAAATTCGACCAGCAAACCATTCAGCGAACCTATTCAGACCATTGAACAGGGCACCTCAATGATTCATTTGAGAGAGGTATATCCTCATTGGGATCAATTGCATATTCAAGGATGTTGTTTTCCATGCCATTTAACCTGCCTGCTTCTTTACTATTTTATCAGCCCCCTAGTGTATTGAGGCCCTTGGAAACCCATTCAGAACAAGACGCTGTGGAGATTGTTATTACAAAGCTGTTGCTAAGATCATATTATGATATTGTACGGAAGAACATCGAGGATTCCATACCGAAGGCTATTATGCATTTTTTGGTATATTATTTCTTTCTCTTGAAGTTTTCATTCAATTCGTGTCCTGTTATTTTTCTGTTATTATTTTGCCATGAGTCTTAACTTTATCACAAGTGACGCATGTATCATTCTGAGCAGGGAATTGCGTGTGTTCGAGTCTCAATATTGAGTGTTTTTGAGTCATTAATCTCAGTCCTTCAACCATTAGGACTAAAGCAAGTTAATTTTTTTAATCTTGTTTGGGTCTTTACCTTAGAGAAGCAGCTGGGTATATGCACTATTTTCTTCTGTTCCATTATCTGAATACTTGTGTAATTCACCTATTCAATCAGCGCATCACAATGTTATCTTCCTCGATATTAACTGGATACACATCAATATTTCTCCTGCAGGTTCACCATACAAAAAGAGAGCTCCACAACGTTTTCATCAAGAAACTTTACAGGTATCTCGTGTTTCAAAAATAAGTTACTTGTAGATGATGGAGAAGCAAGAAGTAGGATGAGAATGTTAAGGTGTCATTGTAGCTTTTTGGTTTCGAAATCAAGAAATTGAAATTCAGCATGTTGTGAAAATGCCAACAATGCAGGCTAGATTATCCTAAATGAACAATGTTTCCTTTTGGTTAATTTTGATTTCTCTCACCCTATAACAAGAAAATTGGTTGAAATTCAGATGATATTCTCATTTTCCTCTTCATTATCTCCTTGTATTAGCATATGTTCACTGTTATGTGACATTTGAAGTACTTGTGTCCTCTCCCAGCCTAACACTTGTTCACAAATGTGTTTGAGCAGAGACAACTTGTTTGAAGAAATGTTACAGGAGCCAGATGAGGTGGCCACAAAGAGGAAGCGTACCCGAGAGACCCTTCGGGTTCTGCAGCAAGCATTCCGAGTAAGTCTTAGTATATAGCATGCAGGAGCACTACCAAGTACTGATACATTTATTGTCACACTTATTTTTATCCTTTTCGCTGTAATAGTACCTTGTTTTTTCTCGTTTTGGCTGTAGACATTGGATGAACTGCCACTTGAAGCTGAGACAGTTGAGAGGGGCTACAGCTTGAGTACTGATCCAACAGGTCTTCCAAAGATCCATGGCCTTCCAACGTCATCCATATACAATGCTGGCAGTGGTTCCACTGAGTTATACGGTGCTTCGCCAAAACACTCCAAGTCACGCAGGTCATCGAATTCTGGTGAGCTGCACTCACCCTACTATCCAGAAACCAATGGCAGTGGACGAAGTTCGATGTCCGGTCTTTATCCCACAGCCGAGTTTTAGGTTCCCGAGGAATGCTGCAAAACCAACTTCTGTCATTAAAGGGTGATGTGCAATCATATTCTCTGGATCAGTTCCGTGGAGTCGTTATTCTTTATGTTACATCAAAATTGACCACTCATCGTATAATTTTTTCCCCTTTTTATGTAAGTGACGGTTTTAGAAGTACAAGTATTTGCTCTTTACAAAAAGCTTCTAATAAAAAAAATAGGAGCTTCTGCTATAGCGAGTATATGGTGTCTGGAGAACTTTAGCCCGACACAGTGGGTAACCTTTCTTTCTAGAATAAGGGGGTTGTGAAGTGCAATTTTTCTGACAAGCTTCAAGCAACTTTCTCTGTATAGTGTGCGTTTAATTCCGAGTCCTTGTAATTTCATACTAGTCATATTCGTTTGTTTGTAATTTTTGATTGCGCCTTCGTTGGCTGATGAGGATTTTGAACTTGTCTTCCTTAATTATCTGCGGTTCAAGAAACCTATCGAAGAAGCAACGCATTTGTGTAGAGCTTGATTTGCGCATGTAAATACATTACATATAATTCCACTTGTTTGTTTAGATCACTTTGATCAAATATTATCCGACAATGACCTACTACATAGTCTGGTGGACGAGTTTGTGTAGCAGTCACGAGGAGGGAGAGACTATTATTCTAATTGTCAATGTTATCAACAATACTTGATCGCTTTGCAATGTTAGTAGTCATCAACAAGATACAACTCTACAATCAGCAGAACTCTGTGTACAAGTTAAAGTCAGCCATCATCTCTAGTACTCATGACATTTGACTTAACGGCCACTGGACACCACCAGTACGTGTATGGACATCTCCCTGCACATACAAATTAATCAGAAAGGTGACTGGAAGTAGTGTCCGCTGTTATAGTTGCTGACTTCCTACAAGAACAAACCTGTTCATCAAAGTTAGCTGGGATGTCAAATTCAGTTCCAGACACATTCGGGAGTTTGTCCAAAGTTTCCTGCTAACCAAAATATACATCAATAAGACGAGAATAATGGAGCTCTTCAGGAAAGGACAATCCCCCAATATTGTCGTATGCCCTGGCACAGAAATATACATACTCAACTTTAAGAAACTAGTCAAAATAGGTAAGCTGATATATGAGGACATTGTAAATTAGCGAAGTGACGTGAAAGAAATGCAAATAAAATGAGTTCATTGTTAAACAAGGAAGGTTCCTTCAATTCATTGATAAGCATTCATGAGAATATATGCAGGCAAACAGCATCAATGAAAGCTCAAATAGCCACCTCCAATAAGATGCACCAAACTGATTAGCAGATTATTTCCCATGTATTAAGTTTATATAGAAAGCTCTTTTCCCCTCCAAACTGGCAAAACCCAGCGAAGCAGGAAATGTTATGCGAGTAGCATGTAGCATGTGAATGGACATTACAAACTAATATAAGGATAAATTTTGCAAAGTACAATTTTTTAGAAATGAGAGAACTTTCCCCAGGAACAATCACCTGCTCACCAAGGTCTCCAGATGAATTCTCTACTCCAATTGATGAATCATCAGCAATTCTTCCAGTAATCTCCATCAAGTCCTGAAAAATTTAGAAGATGATGAAATTGGATTAATCAAGAAATTGTTATTATCAACCAACTGAAATAATCTGAATATCTCTTCAAGTGCATATATCTCCCATCAAATTGAAAGATAATGAGCAACTCAGTGATATTATGCCAATTACTATGTTTTTCTAGCTGTAAAGGATATAGTTATCAGGACTGCACTAGAAGATAATTAGTAAGTTTCCATATCATTGCCTGCTACAACCAGGTGATGACTTAAATTTGCAACTAGATTCAGGCAGATACTGTGCTGTAGAAGATTACATACCTGCTCAGTACTGAGGGAAGGATTTCCACAATCCAACAATGCCAGCTTTGTCTGTTCAGAAGTTCCACGTCCAGCAAACTGAACAAACAGTTATCATTATTGACACTTATAACTTTTGAACAACTTTGTCCTCCACAAAGTACATATTATATTCATTATACATTAAATTCTACCCTTCTGTGGGAATTTTCAAAAGTTTTGAGGTGTAGAAGCAAGTAGAGTTATATTAAAAGAGCATGAAGATACTTCTACAAGCCCAATAGTATAAATATTCAGGATAACTGAACATATATTCCTACCTCCTCATCCTGGTTGCAGTAAGAATGAGATGTTTCAGTAGCGGGAGGCTTGATTTCTAAAGGTTCCTGACGGATGTACAAACAAGATGTTTCTCATAGTAAGTGATAGATCCCAAAAAATGAGTTTATAATATTAAGTTTTCTGCAAAACAAGCAAAAATAATAGATAGTAGAGTCATCCCGATGCAAGTTCATGTGGAAAGGCAAATAGGAAATTACAAACACATCACATACTGGCTCATTTTGTTCGAATGTATGTCTACCTCCCTTCCTGAGATCTCTCAGAGTACCCTAGAAAGACATTAAAGGCATTGAAACCAATGTAAAATTGGGCAACCCAAAAAAAGCACCATACAATGACGGTGCAGTATCAAGAAAAGAGCAGTACAACTGTAAGAAGGTGAATATATATGAACATAGGAGGGTCTCAAAAGGTAGCACCTTGTTTGCCCACATTAATCCACAAGCATTGCATAGAGTTCTTGGACCTTCTGGACCCCGACGCATTGCTGGAGTTGAAGTTTCGCAAATTCCGCAATTTTGGCATGCACGTAAACTATTTCCAGGAAAAAAAAAGAAATCAATTAGGTTCATCACTGACTCTGGTTATTTCTCATAAATCTCAAGTGGTAGTCATCCATCAACTTTTTAATGTTTTCCTAGGGTCCAACAGCTTCAGCAATTTATTTAGTTTTTACTGATAAGCATGGTACTTACGCAGTTGAGCACGTTAGGTTTTAGCTTTGAGAGGAGACAGAGGTCAGGAGATCCAAACACCAAACCTCATTATCTATTTCATTATCCATAGGGATACCTAATACAACTAAATAAATTTAAACAAAAATTAGAATCAAACTAAGCATACAGTTCTTAGCACATTAGACAAAGCTCCATACTCACACAGGTTCTGGTTGAGGGCTGTTGCCCGAGTCCCAATTATCATCAGGTATTTTGCAGACATCCTTAACAGAAGCAAATTGGCCATTTTTCCGAAGCATCCTGATAGATTCAAAGAGAGAAAAAAAATCAACTATTCAAAGACCCAAAAGAAAATGCATGTAACAGTAACATCAAACTACACAAGATAAATAATTGGCAATAGTTTCCACATGTCACTGTACCATTCAAACACATTACATTTTAAGACAACAAAACCAAACTTAACAATATCACACTCTAATTTATGTAGTTGTCAACCAAATAACCTTATTCAAAAGATGCCATTTTGGATGATTTTAGAGTTTAGACCAAAAGATTTATCAAAAGATTTTAGAGTTTAGAACCAAAAGATTAACTTATTCAAAAGATACCATTCTTCTGGTTTGAGATCCAAATAAGACATCTATTTCCGAACAATAATTAGAAGCCAAATAAGACATCTATTTCCCACCTTCATAAAAAATTCACAGTTCACACACTCCAGTTAAATGTCATGTCCACATAGGCACCTACTATTCAATATGACCTAGACGTGGTGATGAGTGTTCCAGACTTAAAACATACCTACAACAGCTACCATTCCATTGTATGATGGTCTGGAAAATTTTATGATATCATCCTCATACATGATTCAGTCAGACAGGTTCGAAACTAAAATTACCTCTGAGCAACTTCTTTCCGGCAACTGTACCTAATCTTCTTATCAAAGCATCTCCCTTTCCGCTTTTCACGAAATCTCTCTAATGATGCAAGCCTCCGAGAAACAGTAGGCTGGCTCGAATCATCATCCACACTAACCACATCCTATTGGCCCAGTTCACATATCAAACACAATTCATCCTTCAGCCTTAAAGAGACAAGACCAGAAATCTTCAGGAAGCCATACCTATAGTTATATTTGCAGTACCTTATCACTTATTTGTATTATAAACTCGGAGCTGGGAATGCTGGTTGGCGTCTCCCGACCTCCCAACAGAAACAACACTGCTTGCACCTAAAATTAAATACTTCATGAACCTTGCTTCATCAATTAGTTAAAAACATTTCATCACAACTTCAATTTATCCGTTGCTTTAGATTCATACACTGAAAATGCAAATTTGACAAACCGCATACACACTTTTAAGAAAAAGGTCAAAGACGATACAACTTCAGTAATTGATAATCTGCTGATTAAACAATTAGCGATTAACCGGATTTAGTGAAATGTAGACCGCAGTAGATTGTAATATTATAAGAGGTTAATAATTTCTCAAATAAAAATGATCAGAGGTTGAATTGAAGAGAAAGCGTACCTTTTCCGGAGTAACAGCAGGAAACACGTAAACTTCACCTTCGAACGAAATGGTGAGCTCACTAGTCCTGGACGCCGACAGCTTCGGCGAAGACTGACTATCAAGCGGCGTCGCAGCTATAGGCGCGGACATTTCCTCGGCACCGATCATCGCCTCATCGCCGGCGGTGATGTCATCGGCGTCGAATCCTCCGCCGTTCTCATGCACTCTTATAGGCATGCTGGCATACTCAAACGGCATACCTTTCACAGCATCCATGCGACAGCTAGTTCACTGCAAGAAATTGAAAACCCTAGGCCAAAAGAGACGGCGCGAGAATTCGTGAAGACGTTGATTTTTTAAGAAGATTAAGAGTGATTAAGCAAGTAAATTAGTGAAGACTGAAGATTAAGGTGGTGATTATCGATTGATGATTTCTGAGCTGGGGAAATGGACAAAAAAGGGAAACGAGAGGAGTTTGTGGGGGAGAGGCGATCAGGGCCGTTGCTCGACCGGGATGGGTACACGTGTCGCGTGATGGTTACGCTGAGTGAAGTCCATTTTGGTATCACGTGGAATCTTGGAATAAAACGGTGAAAATTTAGCTGTTATATTTGCTTTTCTGTACAAACCAGTGTATTTTGTTATACTCACCCCCACACGTACTTAACCCTCGATCTATTCTAGTAAACTGAAATCTTAGTAAAGTAAAAAAAATTACGATCCCTCCCTCCACAACCATTTACCACATTTTCCCTTTTTCCGTCAATAAATCATTTGACACTTACCATTTTATACTAATCTTTTTAATAAAAAATTTCAACTCACAATACAAATTCTTCAATTTTAATATATCATACCAACTAAAGTTAACACAATTATTAAAATTCGTACCGATCAAAATGTGATAAATAGGTCATGGACGAAGGGAGTATCAAATTCTTTTAATGTATTTTTTCAACTAATATTTTTTTATATTTTTACAACCACTACTTTTAAAATGTTTAACCAAAAATCTATTTTGTATTTGTGTTTGGTATTTGGTTGCAAATTTCCTATTGCAAAATAAGTTATTAGAGTGGTCGTAGCGGCAACCTTGGGGGGCGGGCACTGCCTTGCGGCGGTCGCCATCCGTGTTTCGCCGCTGGAGATCGCCATGGGGGGGGGGGGGCGATCGCGGTCGTATTTACGACCGTCGGATGGGGGCGGTCACTGGACACGCGGAGCCCCTCTCCCCAAGTAGGTATTAACTTTAATACCTAATTTTACACTATAAAATACTCCTTCCTCTTTATTCATTTCTGCACCAATCCTCCAATCTTCTTCACTTCTACACCATTTTATCCACATTTTCTTCACTAAATTTTAATACTTCATATTTTTTGAAGTTAAAAAGTAATTGGGCTCATTTCCGAAATATTGTACTCCCTCTGTCCACCAAGAGTGTATCACATTTGGCATTCTGGGCGTCCACGAAAAGTGTATCACTTTCCTTATTTGGACTATACCCCACACACATTGCTTACAATTCATCCCCACACCAACTCAATATTTTCAAAAATACCTATCATTTACTCCACTTTTTACCTTAAAAGTCAATAAAGTGGGACCCATTTTCCACTCACACTATTTTTTTTTATCTTAAAAGTCAACAAAATGTGACTCATTCTCCAGTACTAGGGCTGTAAACGAGCCGAGCCGAACATCGGCCTGCTCGAGCTCGGCTCGTGAGAAAATGTGCTTGTTTGAGCTCGGCTCGAGCTCCATTCGAGCTTTAGTGGACGTGTTCGAGCTCGGCTCGCAAGAAGTTCGATGATTTTTCTAATCGAGCTCGAACTCGAGCTCGAGCCCAAGTTTGATACCAAGCAGGCTCGAGCTCGAGCTCGTCTAGTGTTCGGCAAGTGTTCGACAAAAGCTCGATAATGTTCGGCTATCTCGTTCGAGTTCAAGTTTGATACCAAGTAGGAGCTCGAGTTCAGCAAGTGTTCGACACATAGCTCGATTATGGGCTCGATTACAAGTTCGATTAGTAATTTGCGAACAGGTTCGTTAATCAAGCTCGCGAGCATGTTCGCGAACAAACGAATTCGAACATACTCGCGAGCCTACCGAGCCGAATATGACAAGGCTCGATAAAAAGTTCGAGCTTGAAAATAGGCTCGAATTCTAAAAACGAGCCAAGCTCCGAACGAGCTTTTTCCGAGCCGAGTCTCGAATAGCTCGGCTCGTTTACAGCCCTATTCTCCACTCACATTCTAACCAACAATTTGTTCTTAAAACTCGTGTCGTTCACCAAGTGATACATTCTTGGTGGACAGAGGGAGTATTGTAATTTTCTCAATATTCAATACAATTTATTTATTTTAATTAATTGAATAATTTTAATTTAAATAATTAAAAAAAATGTAGAAACCTCCAAAAATAGACATCTCCAATACAACAAATTAGTTCTCTACTTTATTTTATTAAAATATTACTACTTTGAATATGGGAATTTTTACTGTGAAGAGTTTTATTAGTATGAATTGGAGATGGTATAAGGTTGTTTTGATACGAAGGGGGAGTGCGTCAATCCAAATTAGTTGGATAACATCGAAATCGGATAAAGACAAGACTATGGCTAGGTACAAGACATAAAATAAAGTAACGTGTATAAAAATGAAACAAACGAGGCCTGCAAAAAATAAAAATTTGGTACCATCATCAAGAATGAGACAGCAAACCTACTTCCGCAATATAAGATTCCGGAATCACGTGGAAAGGCAAACAATTCCGTGAAAAGGATCTATATAAGAAGTGGAAACCTGAGAGAAACTAAGAAAAATGGAAGCCAAACCTCATCATATAATGATGTTTCCATGGCTGGCATTCGGCCACATGATCCCCTTCTTCGAGTTATCGAAGCGACTAGCAGCAAAAGGCATCTTCATCTCATACATCTCCACCCCAAGAAACCTGCAGAGACTCCCTCCCATCCCATCGCCTCTACAAGGCAACATTCACCTTGTCGAGATCCCGATCGACGGGCTACCGGAGGGCTGCGAGGCGACGATGGACGTCAAGAAGGAGCAGACGCCGCTCCTGAAGAAAGCACACGACGCCCTAGCCGAGCCATTCGAGCACCTACTCATCGAGGCGAGGCCCGATTTGGTAATCGTGGACTTCGCTGCCTACCGGATCTCGGAGGTGGCAGCCAAGCACGGCGTGACCACCGCCTTCTTCAGCGTGTACACGGCCGCCACGCTGGCTTTCCTCGGCCCACCGGCCGAGCTCAAGGAGGGGAAGCAGCGTCCGAGTCCGGACTGCTACACCAAGCCGCCGCATTGGATCCCTTTCCCCACCCGTATAGCCCACACGAAGGAGTATGCCGCGTGGATGATGCGTGGCACGCACGTCCCCGATGCCTCGGGCGTTTCCAGCGGCCAGCGTCTGGCGAAAGTCGTGGAGGGAAGCAGCTTCGTCTTGGTGAGGAGCTGCGAAGACTTCGAGGGGAAGTACTTGAATCTAATCCGAGGTCTGTATCAGAAGCCGGTTTTACCGATTGGCTTGCTTCCTCCGGTGCGCGAACAGAGCATGGGCACATCGATCGACTCAACCTGCAAATGGCTGGATGAGAAAGAAGCCAAATCAGTATTGTTTGTAGGGTTCGGGAGCGAGTACAAGATGCCCCTCGAGGAAATACACGAGCTGGCATTCTCGCTCGAGCTTTCAAGATTACCTTTTGTATGGATTCTGAGGAAGCCGCAAGGCGTGGATGGCGAGGACTTGCTCCCTCCCGGTTTTGCCAGCCGTACGCTGAGCCAGGGGCTCGTCGTTCTTGGTTGGGCGCCTCAGCAAGAGATACTCGCCCATCCAGCAATAGGGGGGTGTTTTTTCCACTCCGGCTGGGGAACTAGCGTCGAGTCTCTTGCGCACGGGCACCCGCTGATTCTTCTCCCCATGGTGTCGGACCAAGGCCTCACTGCTAAGCTGTTGGCTGAGAACCAAGTCGGATACGAGGTTCCCAGGAACGAAGATGGCTCGTTTAGTCGGGACGTGGTTGCTGCGTCCATCAGACGGGTTCTTGTAGAAGAAGAAGGCCAGCAGTCGAGGCTGAAGGCTGCAGAGCTGCAAAGTGTCTTTGGCAATCATGAGAGTCAAGATGGTTATATAAACAAATTCATTGAGCATCTGAGAAGCGTCGCGATAAAGAAGCATGTGTAGAATCTCAATCACCATCAACCAAAGCAAAATCACTCTTGGCGGAATTCTCAAGGAAATTGGAAGCTAGAACAAACCTAATTATGCATAAAAGTTCATTCTCAAGAAGGAGAAAGCAAAGCAAAGTTCATTATGTGACATTATTTAAGATCATATGAACTTTGCTGCATTATCAATTGAAGCAGGTTTAAAAACATCTAAACATTTCCATTTTATCTATATTACAACATGGGATCTCACTATACTCATTACTCATTAGCACAGAGAAGAAGAGTGGGTTTTAAAATTTGAACAGAATGTACGGTTGAGACGTGGCAAACCAAGTGTACATTTCTACACATCGTATCCCGGGTTCACTTTTTGCTGCACATCTCCATAACTCTCTAGCTCGTCTATATCATCAGGGCTTCCAAGAAACAGAGGAAGTCTCTGGTGCAACTTCACAGGCTGGAGAGACAAAATTCTAACTTTACCATCGGATCCTTTCCCTCCCGCTTGCTCTGCTAGGAAACTGAGAGGATTAGCTTCATACACGAGTCGAAGGTGATCCCTTGGATTCATCGCAATACCGCCATATAAGAGTGTCCTGTGAAAATCAGCCACAAGAGAGCATATATATCTGGCTGAATATTTCTTAGGATGTTTGCCCTTGCCTTGTCTAACCGTATCTATATACCGCCTCAAACCTTCAGGCCAGTCGAAATAACGAGCATCATTTACAGAATATATTTGCCCTGACATGACAAAGAAACAGCAAGGTTGTTATCTAAAAGAACTAAGGAGATGAGAGATTAATAAATCCTAACTGCAGCTCCTCTCATTCATATTACCTCTTGGAGGAATTTTAAGGTTTGGATGGGTTAAAATGAAGCCTCCGGTCGAGTGATCCAAGGTGAAGCCATGCGTTCCTGAGCCGAAGGTGGTGCACAGAATCGTAGCCGAGGAATAAAGGACGTAGGCAGAAGCAATAAGCTTAGTTCCACTCTGGAGAGAATTAAGCAACGCCTTTTCTTCGGTTGGCAGATGATCGAGTTCCTTGAGTTTCTTATAGACCCCAAATATCGTGCCGGTAGGAATCGAGGCATCAATATTCCGGGAACCATCAAGGGGATCCAAAACAACAACAAAGGGACCATCATCAGCAAGCCAAACAGGAGCATCATCTTCCTCAGAGGCCATCACTGCAACTTTCCCCGAATTCTTCAAACACGACAATATGATCTCATTCTGCAATGCAAAGTATATTCATTGGTGCACATAAACACCACATAATTATTGATCTTTTAATGAGGCACACTCCGGTGCATCCACCCTATTAAATGATAATTGAGACTAATAAACCCTAATTGGAGATTAATCAGTGATAATTCTTCACAATTTCACGACATAACCACTTCAAAGAGCAAGCTAGCAATCCACATTTAATAGGCAGATAAATCTCCTAAACATATCTTCTCCGCCAAAAAAAGGAAGAATGAATATCACATAATAATGAGCATCAAAAGGGGCTGAATCTAAACATAACACCACCAAACATAAGCAATCAAAATCAACAAAAAAACGCACCGCCACGATGTCGAGCGGCTTCGGCTTATCCCTATCGCCACTGCCAGCTGCTGCGGTGAAATTTTTGCAGAGATTTGAGCTGAAAGGTGAGGCCACAAGAGCGGCAATCTTTCTGCAAGCATACTCCAAATGGCTAAACAGCACCACCAGCTCATCGCCGACGTTTTCGCAGCCTTTTCCCATATACTCCGCCAGAGTCTGAATCCCGACGCTGCCGCCGTCGGCGGCGGAGGCAGCCGCGCTGATTTTGGAGCCTAATCCAATTCCAGCAATAAACGCCATTTTTCTCAGGGGCTGAGTTCCGGGACTAAATTGTGGCCGGGGAGTTTGAACCTTTGGAGGGAAACGGTGAATTCTTGAAGGATAATTTGAGATTGGTGTCACGATTATGGTTGCTGAATGCATCTCTGAGCAGTGGGGCAGCAAGAAATGAGTGTAGAAGGGCTCATTTGAGATTGGCTTATTTTCCTGTTTGGGGATTCTATCTGGATTGAATTGAACCTCGATCAAGAGAAAATGTAGAGAAACAGAGTGGGAGTGGAAGTTGGTATTTACCAATCTAATCTACAATTGTTAGTTAGATGTTTTTAACTGCTTCAAATGTTTGAAATTCAGTTAAGAATTTATGTCTACTTTACTAGTACTATGTTTTAACAGCTAAACTGTTAAATTTTTACTTTTCTTATGTTTAATAATTCGAATTGGCTTGTGCCAAAAAATAAAAGAATTGAATTGGTTGTATTTAATCGTTGAGTTTTTTTTTTTTTTTTTCTTAAATAGAAATTAACAGTGCAAATTTATATACTACTAGAAATTGCCATCGTGCGATGCAAGACAATAATTATAATAAATTCAAGTAAAATAAAAGATAATTAGAAGTAAAATTAAATGAAAAAACTAAAATAAACGTAGAATATAAGTTTTTAAGTA
>JAYJMF010000030.1:2519316-2539260 GCA_036873715.1 Salvia sclarea
TAAAACATATAGCTAAAAAATCGAAGAAACGCCCTCCTCAACGTATTTTCTTTTAAAATTTATATAATTAATTAATTTATTATTATTATTATTTTAATATATATATATTTTCTTTGCTTTTATGTCACGTAAATTGATTTCCCGTCGAATTTCGACGGGCTACTTACTAGTTATGTGTATATATAAACATGATAACAATGTAGAAGACCCGTCTCTTAAAATAGTTGTAAGTATAATTGTTATTGTTGTATATATAACAAAATTTAAATAAAAATTGCCAAACCTTAATTATAAAAACTAAATTAACCGCCTTTAGAATAATTATCAAAAACATCATCTTTTTAGTAGTATTAAATAGATTTGGCCCTCTCCATAAATAAAAACACAAGACCTAAAACTAAAGATAATAGGAGTAGTAATAAGTTAATAACTTCCTCCTCTAAAAGGCCTCTCTCTCTCGTCTCTCATTCTTGATCTCCCTAATTCTCTGTCTCAATTCTAATTCCTTCTCAAATCTACCACCGCTACCCACCGCTTCAGCCCCCTCTTCTTCTTTACTCTCATGAGCAACATTGGCGTTGTCGCGGCCGCCGCCGTGGAGTTGTGATCGTCGCCTCTTCTCAGCCTCAACTCAACAATATTAAGAAGCCCTTATTTCACCAGGTAACTTCTTCTTCACCCCTACCATTAATATCCAAGCGATTTCCACCAAAATGTTGACTTTTACATTTTTTTTTTTTAATTTTTTTTTTGCAGTTGTAATCGGGATTAAGGTGCAGTAGCGAGTCTCTGGAGATAGAATATTACGAGCGGATCAATGGAAGAAGCTAAAAGCAGGTCTAGGAGGGAGGGCTCTGCGAAAGTAAATCACCATCATCGTAAGCGTGAAAAGGAGAGGAATGTAGACCGAGAAAAACACAAGTCCAAGCGTAGTCATGATGATGATGATCAAAGGCCCAGAAACAAGGCTAAAATCAGAGAAAAGGATGACAAAGAGAAGGAAACAGAGAGGGAGAGGGAGAGGGAGAGAAGGGTGGCAAAAAGGAGGAAGAGAGTTGAGGAGTGGCAAGAGCTCAGAAGGAAGAAGAAGAAGAAGAATGAGGAATCCGAGAAACAAAAACTTGTTACACATGAGCCTCAATCTGGCAAGACTTGGACACTGGAAGGAGAATCTGATGATGACGAAGCTGGTGGCATGTCTACCCAAAGTGCTGTTGATGATGGAGAAGAAATTGACTCTTTAGACGCGTATATGAGTTCTACGGTTTTGCCTCAAGTAGAGAAACTAAACACCATTGTGCCTCCTGCTTCTTCAAATCACTCTGATTCGGATACGGATTCGGACTATGGAGAAGTTGAAGATGAGGAAGTTCCTTCGGAAGATGACGAAGAATTCATGAAACGAGTGAAGAAGACCAAAGTGGAGAAGCTTTCAATAACTGACCATTCAAAGATTGATTACCCTTCCTTCCGGTTGAATTTCTACAGTGAAGTGAAGGAAATTTCGAGGTTAACATCCGATGAAGTGGCTGCACATAGGAAACAACTGGAATTGAAGATACATGGGAAGGATGTGCCCAAACCAGTCAAATCTTGGCACCAAACAGGATTAGCTACTAAAATATTGGATACTATCAAGAAGCTCAATCACGAGAAGCCAATGCCGATTCAATTGCAAGCGTTGCCCGTGATCATGAGTGGTCGCGACTGCATTGGTATTGCCAAAACTGGATCAGGCAAAACCTTAGCGTTCGTGCTGCCAATGTTGCGACATGTTAAGGATCAGCCTTCTCTGATGCCTGGTGACGGACCTATCGGCCTTGTTATAGCTCCCACGAGAGAGCTCGTCCAGCAAATTTACAGTGATGTGAAGAAGTTCACAAAGGCTTTGGGTCTCACCTGTGTGCCGGTGTATGGAGGCTCTGGTGTTGCACATCAGATCAGTGAGTTGAAGCGAGGGGCTGAGATTGTCGTTTGCACACCGGGTAGAATGATTGATATATTATGCACTAGTGGTGGTAGGATCACGAATCTGCGTCGTGTTACCTACTTGGTCATGGATGAAGCGGATCGGATGTTTGATATGGGGTTTGAGCCTCAAATCACGAGAATTGTCCAAAACACGAGGCCTGATCGCCAAACCGTGCTGTTTTCTGCAACTTTCCCTCGCCAAGTTGAGATCTTGGCTCGTAGAGTATTGAACAAAGCTGCCGTTGAGCTTGAGGTTGGTGGTAGGAATGTTGTGAACAAGGATATCACACAGCTAGTTGAGGTGAGACCTGAAAGTGATAGGTTCCTTAGACTCTTAGAATTACTTGGAGAATGGTGTGACAAGGGAAAGTTGTTGATTTTTGTGCAAACGCAAGAGAAGTGCGACACGCTGTTTAAGGACTTGCTTAGGGCTGGATATCCGTGTGTGTCGCTTCACGGTGGGAAGGATCAAACAGACCGCGAGTCGACATTGGCTGATTTCAAGAGTAATGTTTGCGATATATTGATTGCAACAAGTATTGCTGCTAGAGGTTTGGATGTGAAGGATGTTGAACTCGTCGTTAATTTTGATGCTCCTAACCATTACGAGGACTACGTGCATCGTGTTGGTAGAACTGGCCGAGCTGGTAGAAAGGGATGTGCTATCACGTTCATCTCCGAGGAAGATGCAAGATACGGACCGGATCTTGTCAAGGCCTTGGAACTATCGGAACAGAGCGTTCCAGATGACCTCAGGGCCTTAGCCGATGGGTTCATGGCCAAGGTGAATCGAGGGGTCGAGCAAGCCCATGGGACTGGCTACGGTGGTAGTGGTTTCAAGTTTAGCCACGAGGAGGATGAAGTGAGGAGAGCTGCAAAGAAAGCTCAGGCGAAAGAGTATGGGTTTGAGGCCGAAGATGAAGAGGAAGGTGTTAGAAAAGCAGGTGGTGACATTTCTCACCAAGCTTTAGCCTCTGCTACCAAAGCAAGTGCTGCTGCTTTGCATAAGGTGGCAAAGATTCAGGCGGATGCGATGCCTCGACGCTACGAAGCAGAGCTGGAGATCAACGATTTCCCTCAAAACGCGCGGTGGAAGGTGACGCACAGGGAGACTGTGGTCCGGATATTGGAGCGGACGGGGGCGGCCATCACGACTCGAGGCCAATATTACCCACCTAGGAAGATTGCGGAAACGGGAGAGAGGAAGCTTTACTTGTTCATCGAGGGCCCGACCGAGCATTCTGTGAAGATGGCCAGGGCATGTCTCAAGCGGGTCTTGGAGGATTGCACGAATCAAGCTTCGTTGCTACCTCGATACGTTGTCTAGGACCTTCCATTTTTCGCATCAAAGATTTGGCTTCAATTCAACTTTTGATTCTTACTGGAGAAGTTGATTATAGTATATGCTCAAAGTATTGTTTGGTGTCTCCATATCTCTATATGTTTTGATTAGATGGAATTCTCTAGGATTTTGTTATGTTATTGGTGTAGATTGGTATTTGTATAGTTATTGGCTGTGGTTAATGCTATAACGACAATGTAAGATTATTGATCGTAGAAAACCACAGTTATGAAAGTGGACTTTATGTCTGCAATTCAGAATGAGTGAGTTTGTACCATTTTGATGAGCTTTTGTGGTTTAGAAACTTTCTAGCATTCTTTATGCTCTGTGGTTCGTTGTTTTATACTTTTGCTTAAAATTTTTGCATTTGGTAACTTAGAATGAAACTCCATTGATTTTTATTTCCCAGTTGAAGTCGAAGCAATGTGTATTTTACACCGCATCTTAGAATCCTGCAAGATATTTGTAATTTCATTTTGCAATCGAAATGTGAAGCCGCAGCAGAAATAATCACCATTGATGATTGAGAGAGAGAGAGAGAGAGAATTGCAGTGGGCGGTGGGCATGGCATGGAGAAGGGGAGGGTGTATCTATTGATTTTTAATTAGTAAAATAATTAGGGAAAATATTTTAAGATTAAAATAATTATTTTTCTTAGGAACAAATAGTAACTTGGGTGTTTAATTTATCATGACTTTTTAAATACATTTATCAGATAACAAACTTAAGAATATCATCTCGCGTTTTATCTTATTTTTAAGTCAACTCCACCGAAGGAACGTGGATGCTGACTGCAAGTTAATTAGATTGCTTAGTTCTATTTTATTTTCTTTAATATGTTTTTATTGGATTATAATTTATTTTCTCTTTTTGTTTTTAACTTATATGGGATTTTTCTAATTTATTTTAAATTCTCCACTTAATTTTAGGATATTGAAGTAATAAATTCGCTCTTGTCTGACCTGAGTAGGAATGACAATGGGTCGGGTACCCACCCATTAAGCGTTTCCCAAATCCATACCCGTTAAAATTTTTCAAACCCATACCCGTCTCAAACCCGTTACGGGTAGTAACTTTTTTTCCCAAACCCGACCCGAACCCATTGGGTAATACTCGCTAATTATCCACCCAAACCCGTGTAGATTTTAATAAATAAATAAATAAAAACTATCATAATATTTCATACACTCAATTAATTAAAAAAATCCTAATATTACGAGTTAAATATGATATAAATAAGACGAACTAATAATTAATTAGAAACTAAATTTCAAGCATAAAAAACTATTCCAATAATATTTGTATCAATAAAAAATATTATAAAAAAATTCGAAAAGAATTTGTGAGCATAAACAAATTCAATATAGCAAACAAAGCAATCATCAAAAACATATACTCCCTCCGTCTCACTACAAATGGCACAACACTTTTGACACAAGGATTAAGAAACACTTCATAAAGTATGTAAAGTATATGGGCCCCACATATCTACCCAATAGTTGAGCCTTAAATCAACCCATTTATGGAATGTGCCATTTGGAGTGAGACAACTCAATAAGGAAGTTGTGCCATTTGAAGAGAGACGGAGGGAGTAAATTTTACCAAAAGCTTTTAATTAAACAAAAGAGTTGGAAGAAGTGAAACTCACCAAGAAATTGAGAATATTAAGATGATGAAAACTTGTAAGCATGCGTCTTCTTTGCAGAAATGAAGAGTTGAGGGGGAAAAAGAGAATTGACGACAGTAATCAAAGAAGATGAAATAGCTAACCATTCTTAGAGATATAATTTATTAGCATGCGAAAAGGTAAAAGTTTAGGATTAAATTGGGCTTTGCAGTAGTAATAGACCACAATACATAGTATTATATTTATGTATATTTTATGAAATTATAAAATCTATATTATATATAAACGGGTTCGGGTAACGGGTACCCACAACTAATTTCTCAAACCCGGCCCAAACCCATCACGGGTATTAGTCTTCAAACCCATTCGTACTTACCCAAACCCGACCCATCAGAGTTTGGTAAATGTAGGTACCCTCGAAAACCCGATCCGTTGCCATCCCTAGACCTGAGATCCAAATTATATTATTTTCTGGATTTTCTTTTTCTCTCTATATTCCAATTCATACATGAATTTATGGGTGTATATATAAATTTTCAGGTATTTATTCATGTTTTTATTTTTTCAACCAAAATAGTACTCATCTTAGTTGCACATTTATTACAATCATTTATTTATTCAACAAATATAATTGTATATGTATGACTTTAGCCTTCAATGAATTACCCTATGCATCACTAACTTATTCAAATTTTGACACGTATTTTCCCCCAAAATCCTACGTCTAAAACGGTAAAACCAAGGGAAAATAGGCGCGTTGCCCTCACACCTCTGACTCCGAGTGTAAAACCCTAGTTTTCGTCGCCATCTCTTGCACCGATGGAAACTACGGCGCCGTCGTCGCCGCCGGAGCCCTCCGACGGCGCCCCTCCACCAACCGAGGACAACGCGCCTCCTGACGCCGATCCTAAATCCAATTCCGAGCCAACGGAAACGAACGATTACCCCACCGGCGCCAAACCCATGGAAACCACCGATTTCCGGAACGAGCCAGCT
The DNA here is from genome assembly GCA_036873715.1 of Salvia sclarea. NCBI lineage: Eukaryota > Viridiplantae > Streptophyta > Magnoliopsida > Lamiales > Lamiaceae > Salvia > Salvia sclarea. The sequence continues at coordinate 2,525,253 of JAYJMF010000030.1, forward strand.
CCGGATCCCCCTGCCCGGCCTGAATCCCAACCGCGGAAGAGGCGGCGCCGTCGAAAAAGAATCTACACCGATATGATCTCCACGACCGCATCGCGCCTCCGCGTTCTCCGCCCGCATGCGAAGGCGTCCGCCGCCTCCGCCTCTGCTGCGGACGAAGACGTCGACGCCGACGCCCTGACCGGATACCTCCGCAAGCGGAGGGGTCCGTCTGATCTCTCGAAGGAGGTCGACATCGAAGCCCTAATTGCAATTTCGGTAGGGTTCCCGGTCGATACGTTAACCGAGGAAGAAATTGAAGCTAACGTCGTGCCGCAAATCGGCGGCTCGGAGCAGGCCAACTACATCATCGTCCGCAATCACATTCTCGCCCGTTGGCGCTCAAACGTCGCCGTTTGGTTGACCAGGGATCAAGTTTTGGAGTCGATACGCGTCGAGCACAAAAACCTCGTGAATTCCGCCTACAACTTCCTCCTCCACTATGGATACATCAATTTCGGCATCGCCCCCGCGATTAGGGATGTGAAGAGCAAATCCTCCGAGGAATCGCCGCTGGGGAGCGTGATCGTGATCGGCGCCGGTTTATCCGGTTTGGTCGCCGCGAGGCAGCTGATTTTCCTCGGATTCAACGTCGTCGTTCTCGAGGGCAGGGCCCGTCCCGGAGGCAGGGTCCGGACGAAGAAAATGAGCGGCAGCGACGATAATGTAGTTGGCGCGGCTGATTTAGGCGGGAGCGTGTTAACCGGAATCAATGGGAATCCGTTGGGTGTTCTAGCGCGCCAGCTTGGCCTGCCGCTTCATAAGGTTAGGGATATTTGTCCATTATACTTACCTAATGGAAGAATGGTTAATTCCGATGTTGATTCGAAGGTGGAGAGCTCGTTTAATAAGTTGCTAGATAGGGTCTGTAAGCTTAGGCAGGGGATAATGGAGGAGATTAGGAGCGTGGATATATCTTTGGGAACTGCATTGGAGGCGTTTAGGCGTGTGTATAAAGTGGCTGAGGAGCCGTTGGAGCGGATGCTATTGGATTGGCATTTGGCGAATCTTGAGTATGCCAATGCCACGCTGTTGTCGAATCTATCTATGGCTTTCTGGGATCAGGATGATCCGTATGAGATGGGTGGGGATCATTGCTTTATACCTGGGGGGAATGGGAGGCTTGTTAGGGCTTTAGCTGAGGACCTTCCCATCTTCTACGAACGACCCGTTGCTTGTGTGAGATACGGCAGTGATGGGGTTATGGTATATGCCGGAGGGCAGGAGTATCAAGGTGACATGGTGCTTTGCACAGCGCCACTAGGAGTGCTCAAGAGAGGGGCGATTGAGTTTGTGCCGGAGCTTCCACAACGGAAGAAGGATGCAATTGACAGATTAGGGTTCGGGTTGTTGAACAAAGTAGCCATTTTGTTCCCGTATGATTTTTGGGGTGGAGAGATTGATACATTTGGGCATTTGACCGAGGACCCTAGTATGAGAGGCGAGTACTTTCTGTTTTACAGTTATTCTGCAGTAGCCGGTGGGCCGCTCCTCATTGCTCTTGTGGCCGGAGAAGCGGCTGTGAAGTTTGAAAAGAGTTCTCCAATAGAATCTGTCAACAGGGTTTTGGATATACTGAAGGGCATTTTTAGCCCTAAAGGAATTGCAGTTCCGGATCCAATTCAGGCAGTTTGCACTCGTTGGGGTCAGGATCAGTTCTCGTACGGATCATATTCTTACGTTGCAGTGGGTGCTTCCGGAGATGATTATGATATCCTTGCGGAGAACGTTGCAGATAGAGTTTTCTTTGCTGGGGAAGCTACTAACAAGCAGTATCCGGCCACAATGCACGGAGCTTTCCTCAGTGGGATGAGGGAGGCGGCTCATATAATGAGGGTGGCGAGGAGGAGATCTGTCCCTTCAGGCGCCAGAGTGAATGCCACATCTCATGAAAGCAATGAAGTCGACTCACTGTTTGAGACCCCCGACCTTGCATTTGGCTGCTTTGCTGTTCTGTTCGATCCACAGTCAGGGGATATGGAAGCTGATGCTTTGTTACGTGTTGCAGTGAAGAGTGGTAAACCCGAGGTGGGGCATATCGATCTGTATGGACTGCTTCGGAGGAAGCAGGCTGTCGAGCTGAATGGTTTGGAAGATGATGTGAAGAGGATGGAGACGTTGGCTCACGGATTCGGGATGCGGCTGGTCGGAATAAACAGCTTGTGCAACGCTGCTGAGGCGCTCATCAGGAGAGTGAAGGCGGTGAAATCTGCTCCAAAATAGGCTGTGTACAATTGATTCTTGATGTTGGACCATTCTTCAACTCCTTGAGGCTTAAATTTTGTGTATACTTTTTCAAAGTGTAGAAGCAACTGTAGTGTTGAAGTGATGGCTCCTTGGGAGCTCAAGTTTTCATTTTTCCTGTATCATATCAAAAACTGTGGAATTAAAAAATTTATTCATTGTATTAGTAGGGAGACGAGTGTAATTCTGCTTCAATTCATTCATCTGTAAGTAACTTAGTGGATGTGGATCTCAAATTTTGGTGCAGTTGTGACTTGTGGTCATATTTTATCGACACTGTAATATACTTTATGTTGTATATTATCAGCATCCGACCTTAGCTCAGTTGGTAGAGCGGAGGACTGTAGTTGTAACGCTGAAATCCTTAGGTCACTGGTTCGAATCCGGTAGGTCGGATATTTTTTGGAACTTTCTGTTTTTCTTTGAAAAGGATATACTATTTCAATAGTTGTTCTATTTTTATTATAGTAATTTCTTATTTTACTAGATTCCCTTAGTATCATCAAATAAAAAATGAGCATCTGATTCTGCCATGGACCTTTGTCGGCTTGATCGTTTTCAGATTAATAAGAGAGAAAAAACATTGAACTAACAGGAGTTTACTCATGTATCGAATATGACCGTCGTAACAAAATGAATAAGGTAAAAGAAAATGCATCGATTCAACAAAATTCAATGAATTATGGATGGCACAAGTAAGAAGCTGTTGGCGTTTGAAAACATAAAGCATACACAACAGGAATCCAATTCCAATAATCTTTGTAATTCTTAAAACCATAATCCCATCCAACGACAAGAATCTTTGTCTTTCTTATCACAACAGCAACTCCATTAAACAATCCAAAAGCAACTAACAGAAGATCTTATATATATTCCAATCAATCCTTAAGCATAACAAAGGCAAGCTTCCTCGAAAAGAAGATGGCCGAATCGAAGGGGTTTTGCTATGGCCGCAGACAGAAACACTCAGGCAACTACGGCAGAGCCAACAGCTCGTCGCCGGCTCCGATCACATTAAGACAGCCCGCGAAGGGGAAACGGGCGCTGCTATGCTGCATCAGTTACAAAAGGAAGAAGTTCGAGCTCAAGGGCACCATACACGACATGAAGCACATGAGAGATCTCTTACTTCACCAATTCCATTTCCCTCCCGAATCCATCCTTATTCTTGCAGGTCAAAATTCGAATTTCTGTTTTCTTCTTACTATTTAAATTACTCCCTCTCATTCTCATGTTTAGACACATTTTTGAGTTTTGGAAATGACCCCTTTGACTTTTACATATATCTATCAATATACTTTTTTACTTGCTAATATCTTTCTCGTGGGACATATTTACCACTATTATTAAAGTCAACACAATTTATTAAAACTTGTGCCGAGTCAATTGGTATCAATGTTTGTGGCTTTGTGATTTATTATAGCTCGAACTTTGACTTTATAACCACCTTTTGGTTTGAGTTTCAAAAAGTTACAAATATATTTTTGTACTTATTTTTTGTTGCTTAAGTAAGCTTGTGTCAAATTTTATGATCCACTAAACCTGATGTGGATAAGCCGAAAACTGATGGGGCGTGAAGTCTGCCTTGCAAACCGCTAACCTCCTATTCGCCACATCAGTTTCGGCGATCCACGTCTGTTTTAGTTGGTCGGAAAATTGAAGGCAAATTATTAAATGGACAATAGAAAGAAGTATACTCTACATTTGGGTTTAAAAATTACTATGGAATGAAAATTGGACTATAACCTAGAAATAAGTCTTCATATTATTATGGCCTTGTTTAAGTGGTAAGGAATTCTTTTGCAGAAAAGGAGCCGTATCTTGAGCCTACGAGGAAGAACATAGAAGATAGTTTCCGGTGGCTGATGAGGGGGATTGAAGCAGGAGACTCGTTGTTGTTCTACTTCTCCGGCCACGGCCTCCGGCAGCACAGCCTCCACGGCGATGAGATCGATGGCTTCGATGAGACCATCTGCCCTCTTGATTTCGAGACCAACGGCATGATCTTCGACAACTACATTAATCAGACACTGGTTAACCCGCTCCCCAGGGGCGTCACGCTTCACGCCGTCGTCGATTCTTGCCACAGTGGGACTGTTCTCGACCTGCCACTCGTTTATAACATGAACACGTAATAATTTAACCTCTCTCTCTCGTGCTACATTGATTTGGTTATCTTTTACATGACAATATGTAGAGAACGCCCTCACGTGAGAATGCAGGTCAAAATTTTTTTTTAAAAAAAAAAAAAAAATCACGAGACTTTGTTTTTTCTTCCATTAGGAGAAAATGGGATGACAATAGTCCTGACGAGGGGAGGAATGGATTTTGGAAGGGTACAAGTGGTGGAAAGGCCATATGTTTTAGTGCATGTGAAGATTATCAACAGGCTGCAGATACATCAGTTAATCTTCTTCTCTTACCATCATGCATTAGCATTAATCGTGTAAGTGAAATTACGAGATGTAACATGAAAACGATGAATTCCATGTCAGGCTTTCTCGACAGACAGGAACACGAGGGGGGCGATGACGTGCACCTTTATAAAGGCAGTGAAAACAGCGGTGACGAACAAGAGGAAGATCAGTTACCACGAGATACTTCTGCAAATGCACGAGTCTCTCAAGAGGGAGGAGGAGGATCGCCGCGGGGGATGCGCCCGGGCCGGCCTCCGCCGGGTTTTCACCCGAAAGATCTTGCAGGTTCTCCCAATATCCCTCCCTGAATTATATTTATTAAGATCTTTGTTCCCTGCAAATAGTTTAGAAGTTAGTGAGAATTCAGTTCTGATAGAGATTGAATGACATGTTGACAGGATCCTCTGCTGTCGACTTCAGAAGAGTTCGACACCAACACAGAGTTCAAGCTCTGATCAGTTCGGAGCCATTGCACGTTGATCGAGACGAGGATGGACGCATAGATTTCATTGCAACCTCACAGCAAGTGTTTTTCTTTTCTGCATTCAGTTGATAGTCTTCCATGGCTAAATCACATCTTGAATAATGTATGAAACATATGATGCATTCTATTGACATAATACACAGATTTGTCTTTCCAAATCTTGACAATTTTGTTCTTTTATTTATACCCCCCATCAAACCTAAAACACATGTTACTTTAATATATCTCTATCAAAATTTACAAACCTTGAATCGATTCCGTCTCCATCAAAATTTGTCCGTTTTGACCTACATGCAAGAATCAAAGCTTTGTTCCTTGATATATCCACTGATAATCGGATAAAATCATAAAACTTTGAAAGCCTCAGCCGAGCAATTTTAGCAGTCTCTTCTCAGCTGCACCAGCAGCCTTATTCTGAGGTTCGAGAACAAGTGCGTGCTTGAAATCTGTCGGTGAGGAAAGCGAAACAGCCAAACAACAATTCAGTACCAAAAGTGAATGCTGTGAACACATAAAACATATGCAGCAAAATTGAAGGTCGATAAGCAGTTGCCAAACCTTTGAGAGCCTCTTTGTGTAAAAGCAGTGCTTCTCTAGCTGCTCCGCGTCTCAGATAGGCCTTCACCTTCTGCATTTGGGAATCGGAGTTATGAATTGCTAAATAAGTACTTTGTCATGCTTTTACATATATAAGGCAAACGTGAAATGACACAGAGATTGAAGCATAACAATATTAAAGTTTGATAAAATATTTTAAAAAGATAAACCACTCTCAAATCATAAGGAAAATAAGCCTAGTTTTCACCTTTTTATCCAGAGAAATTGCTTTACTGCAATCCTCTTCAGCTTGTTGGAAACTGCATAAATAATCTCTATTAGAAGAGAAATCTAATAGCGTCATGTCATGCAGATTACTGTACAAGAAGTTTATGAAGAATCACACCATCCCAACTTCAAGCAGGCAGCTGCCCGATTACAATAGTAAATTGCATTTGCTTCGTTCAATGCTATCGCCTCTGTGTAGTAATTTGCAGCCTTACTCCACTGCTTGCTTTTATAAGCAGCATTCCCCTGCACGTAAAAAAGGGAAATTATGTCTTCAAACATAATAAGCATGCATCATGTATGCCAAAAAAGTATCTAGCGACAAAACTGCTGTAGGAGAAGAAAATTGGAAGATTAGGAGAATCAACCTTTTCTTTTAGAAGCTCCGCGGCATCCGTGTCACCATTGATATATGGTAAAGGTAAGGAACTAGAAATAGTACCTACTACATCTTGAAGAGACGAATACATATCCAAAACAGTATCAAGCAGGAATTTATCAGTTCCATGTGATGCAATAAATGATATAGAAATCGGACTATCATCATGCGTTCCAAATGGAATTGTAACCTGAACAAGGGCGAAAGGGCCTATATTGTTAGCTTAGAAATGTAGAAACATCAAGAAGCATCTGAAACCTTTTAATATTAATCACCTCACAGCCTCCTGACATACTTGCAATGCTCAACAAAGAAAACATTCTGTCGTAGAACTCCACTTGCAGGCCTTTTTTTGAGTTCAGTTTGGGTGGAGGGTCGGCTACTGTCGGACTTATTAATATCCCGTCATCCTTAAATAGTTGAATTACAAATAAACAGTTAGACAAATAAAAACATAACCGGCATAACTGTTAGCACTTTACAACTTCAAGCTTCTATTATCAACAAAATGCTGGCATGGATCATCTAAATGATCCCCAGTGCTAGCTGGATAACTAACCCAGAAAGCATAGATGCATCAATGGTCCTCAAATATTCCCAAAATAATTCCAAACATCTCCATCACTCATAAGATGGAAAAGCTATTACCTTTAGGAGACTCTTTAGAGCAGCTCGCATATCCATTCTAACTTTATATAGATTTTTGACATTCTGCTGGACTGTATTTATTGCTGCCCAAACACACCTCGAGACATCGGAGCCTAATTTTGGTTTGACTGATCTAATCCAATCTTCATGATTTGTTTTGAACTCATATCTGAAATAAGACAAGCACAATCACAAACAAATAGAAAAAATTAATAATATAAAAGTAATGCTGCAACTGAATAGAAGGCCAATCCAGTCTCCTTCTAACAAAGTGACTAGTTGTCCTTTCCAGCCCCTTCACAAGATAAATGGAACTCTTGCACATAAGCAACAGATAGAAGTAACAGAAAGATAAGCTACAAGCATTTTTGTTCAGCTGGCTCGAGATATCATAATGGGACGTTTAGCTAAGAAACAGAATTAAAAAAATAAAAAATCCCCATATTCAAATTGATGTAGAGAAAATCCATGCATTTCGCAATACCTTTGTAGTAAAAGCATTACAGAAGACAGTGCTTTCAAACTAGATATTCCATTTTGCCGGTCTGCCGATTTCTCATAGAAATTTTTTAGGCTTGGAACATGTGAAGCAATGTACTGCCCGAAATTAATATGCTTGGGCATCTGGTCTGCAAAGTTATATTTTTATTGTTATTCAGTAATGAAACTGTGATTTCAAAGGAAAATAATGGAAATGATTTGAAACTTTACCAATGTCTAAAATTAGAGAAAGAAGAAATTCCAGAGTAACTTACAACCAGATAACTTCTCTACTGCTTTACTTATAGCATAAGTAGTCTTCTGCATAGGGACCATAGAAAGCTGGAAGAGGTCATCAGCTATAACTAAGTTTCTTGTCCTCTTAGGCTTCAGCACTCTTAACTGAAGTAGACCATGTCCCACGCGATGCAAAACTAGTGGATCAGATGCCAAACATCCTGAAGCAGTGATGCTATCATTATTAATTTGGATGAATAAAATTGCTAACATTATTATAATGTTATAAACGGCTAACATATAATTTTAAACTTTATCCAGCCAAAGTAACCATGTAATGACAGTATTCTAATTTTTCAAGAAAGGAGGGTCTGTGTGCATACCAACAACATCCAAGCTCTGTGAGTTTGGGGAAACACCAAGTGTAGATACAATACCATGAGACGGTCTAAATCCAATAATGCCACAAAATGCTGCCGGAACTCTTATGCAACCAGCCGTATCAGTACCTACAATGCCATTACATTACATATATTAAAATGAAAAATGTAGCAGAGAACCTAACACTGCAGTAAGATGCATAGAAACAATCTCAATAAAAAATGTTACCAAAATGGTTTGAAATCAGACACGTCTATTTATATTCTAACAGCACAAAAATCAAAAGTCTTAGTTATCTAAGTAATGAAAATCGAAGGAAGTAAAATAACTTACCCAGAGTAAAATCTACTAGGCGAGCTGCAACAGCCACTGCTGATCCACTTGACGAACCTCCAGGAAAATGAGAAGGATATCGAGGATTTGCTGGGGTTCCATAATTTTTATTTTCCCCTAATAACCTTTAATCATGTCCAACAACAACAATTAATATTTGTCTATTACAATTTACAATCATTCAATCATATGCATCGGCATTTTAAAACTCGGTGTGGAAAAGGCCATACCCAAAACCAAGTTCGTCCATAACTGTCTTGCCGACACAGGTCGCCCCATTTTTCAGCATTGTTGTTACAACCATAGCTGTTTTCTCTGCTGCAGCTTGCTTCCTCTTCCAATCAGCACTTCCATGTCCAGTCACATAACCTATTACATCAATGCTACAGAATAACCATAAACATAACGAAATTTAAATTCCATCTGAAAGAGAAGTTATACTATTTTTTTGCAATAAACTTTACATCAATTTTAACACATATTTAGCATCTAAAACTAACCAATTACATTCAGATGAGCTAGATTTTGCATGAACATAAGTTAAGCATCTAATTGATACTAAATTTGAATATGAAATATGAAATATGAAGTGATGAGAGTATTATACTTGTCATTGATCGCGAAGGTGAGGCCAGTGAGAGAAAGGGGAGCAGCGGGTGGCGGCGGAGGCGCAAATGGAAGGAGCTCAAACCTATCGACAAACGCTCCGGAATCTTCTCTGACTGAGCTCCTGGCCCTGAGCCGACGCCGATGGACCTCGGCGAGGATTAAAACTCCGGCAAAGCCGACGCCGATCGCCACCCATAGCTTTGGATTCGCTTCACTGGGAGACGATGATCTCGGCATTTCAAGTACGGGAAACTACAAATGCTTATAGTTGGGGAACTGAGGAATGCGGAGATGGTTTTCTGACTGTGTGTGGAGGATTGTTGAGCAAGAAACAGGGTTTACGAGGCACAGTGAGGGGGTTTAAGGAAAAATATTCGACTTAGAAGAAAAAGCGATATTTAAATGGAAATTCCGCTAAATTTCGACATTGGAAAATGTTTTCTCCTTATTTTCAACTCACCAGCCGTTTCCATAACGTGACACGTGGACACTAGTAGCTTCTTTTATCAATTCTCTGTTTTTGGAGTATATTACTTCCTTCCTCACAAATAACTTGATACAAAAAGTTCATACCAAATTTATAAAGAATCGAAGAGTAATGTAAATTTCAAATTATATGAATAATAAATGTGTTTAAAAAAATTAGTTAAAACGACTCAATCAAGTTAGTTGGACTTGGAACGGAGTATACTGTACATAAGTATAAATAGACTTTATTAGAAAGTTAAAATGAAGGAATCGCCGAATCGGTCATATCTACAAATCCAGAACTATTTACGACATTTTCTTGATATATACCTATGTAAAAGATAATCATGTCTAAAGACATTGAAAACTAATTTTGGAAAAATTGCTGACCTCGGCAAATAGTGATTTTATAGCACCAAACAAAATTCGTGATATGATATATACCCACAATTACAATTAAATATCCTATTGTCTCGATTCTTATATTTACAATAATTATTATAAAAAATCATCAATAATTATCGCCTTAAATCATCAATAAGCGTGGCAGAAGATTTAAGGAACATCAACAAACAATTTTAAATTCAATAGTTACCTTTTCAAAAATGCAAATATTGTAGAATATATGAAAATGCAAGTATGTATAATAAAGATTGAAAATCTTACTACTGTAACTTCAACATCAATCACTAGTTTACAACTGCCAAAAAAATACAATAAATTTGAACCTTAGACTTAAACAACCGTCTCCATCTTCACCAACAGATCAAACCACAGCAGAAATGGCTGCATCTTGTATACCTACTTCAATTATTACACAAATATACTGTAGAACAAAAACCAATTTATACGTCTCTCCTTGAAAATTACATAACAGAAAAGAAAAGGAAAAAAAAAATGGACCAAATCTACACAAGGAAAACAAAAGAAGAAGAAATCAAGCAATAATAGTAATCAACTTAGCAATAACTTTCATATTTTCACATTAAAGAGGCGCGACGATGAGTAAGGCAGCAGAAATCATCTCAATCCGAATCTTTCTGTTGGATTCCAAAGGTATGGATGGTATTGCAAAATGTACAGACGCCACGAGGCTAGAAACGTACGACGATGCAGGAGATGTCGTCCTTGCTCTCCCTGTGCAGTGCCTCGTTCACCAGCTGCCTCGCTGCCTTCTGGGGGTCTTTGATCTTCTTCACAATGTCGACTGCCTCTTGATTAGAGATCACCTACAAGGAACGAAAGGGGGGAGGGGGGGTATTATTGAACCTTGTTCGTGAGAGCTAGAGATAAGAAAATGACGTAGAGGCGAGGCGGAGAAAAGATTCAACCTTCCATATACCGTCACTGGCAAGAATTAGGATATCAGTCTCTGTATCTATCTCAGCGTTCGTGACATCAGGGTCGGATCGCAGGTGTGTCTTCAAGTTCTTGTCTCCAAAGGCACGAGAAACCGCCAATTGGCCATTTACTCTGGCGACGTCACCTGTTAACGAACAGATATCACAAAAAGATTTAGGCAAAACTTGTGCATACACCACAATTAGGGTTCACTGATCCCCAATTAGGCCTATCAATCCCCGGTTACGATTTATTAGCCACAATTAGGATTCAATTAGCCTCACCTAGTCCTAATAGGGCAAGTTCTTAAACAAAATGACCAAAGATAAATAAAGTCAAATATATACAACTGCATCAGAGAAGAACTTTGAAAAAACAAACACCAATATTTGGCAATGATTGCATATTTGAGACATGTTTACGGATTGTCTCACCTGGCATGTTCGAGACAAATCCACCTCTGTTTTCAATGCTACCCCGCTCTGTGTTGGGCTCATGATCGATGGTCATTTGTATTGCTTGACCCCTCCGGGAAAGCACTCCTCGTGAATCTCCGACATTGGCTACCCACAAGTGTCTACCATCAATCAGAATTGCAGTGACGGCAGTGGACCCCCCTCTACCAAGTTCAGGGTTGTGAGACAGAATAGCTTCATCGGTCCTCTCATAAGCTTTTGCTATAGACCTCGGAGGATCCCTCCAAAAGTCCTCCTGAAAACATTCACCAAATTAGTTATTATATTATGGTAACGAAAGAAAAGAGTCAAGCGAGAAAGTTATGAGAAACACAAGCGATTTAATATTGTCATCGGTACGATACATTTTGATACTGCAATTTTAAGGAAATATTTCCCACTAGCATATACCTACATTGTAATAAAGAGTTAACTATATATCGCAAGAATAAATGATAGCACTCCTACAATTTTACTCTTAATTTTATAATGTTCCACGAATTCAACATGTAATTCACGGATTTACAAAAAGAAGGGCATACAAGTACTTTAACACAAATTCTCAAAAAAGAAAAAAAGTATCTTAACACAAAAGGTTGCTAGATTTTATCCTTTTTACCTTAATGGCTAGCATACAAGCAAAATGTAGTTCAGAAACGAGTCATCAGTTTTAATTGGGGACCAGAACAATTTGGATACGGGGATCAACTGGTTGGACTTTTCAATTAATTTGGTAGTGAGTTTGGTTTTCTAACTTCAAAGACGAAAGGCTTCGCTGAGGGTTCCATGAGTTACGATAAAGCGGTGTGGTAATGACTGACAAAGTAGTTTGGTCAACAGACAAAGATATGATTCATGCGATACGCTAATATGTCATTCAAAGATTTCAAGATTCTACTTTCAGGAACGGATCAGAAAAGCAATCTTCCTACCATGAATTTCGGGATTCCTACATAAATCGGGGGGTAGGTAGTAAATGTAAAGCAAGAGAGCATTTATATCATGCGGCGACTAACCTCCTTTATAATATTTGAAAATAAATGCTTTTGTAAGTAAGCGGGCACGTTATCTCCAAGATGTCCGTCAAATATGCCAAACAGCCCTAGTTCATGACCCTGGAACTGTACAAATTTAGCAACATGAAAATCCTCCATTGGGTGATTTGCTTTACCCTTTTCTAAACTAAACCCGAACTTGACGTGGCTCCTGCTGCCACTCCCCTTTCCAGAGCCACCTGTCGCACGTGATCCTGAAAGCTAAAGGAAAAGAAGAATTTAGCTACGTAGCGAACATAAAAATTTGCAGGGTTCTTAAGTCAATCCCAATAATGATGTGAATCATCACAAAAGCAATATGATGCTGAAAATGCCACTGGTTGCTAAAGTTATCTTGAGATTAAACACATAAGACGGTGTGTTATATAAATTTATGCTCGATTTATGCCATGTAATTACCATAAGTTATAATCCCTAAAACCCCCTATTGAGCTCAAATCAAAAGCCAACTATCTATCATATGCATGCTTCCCACAAATTTATAGCTCAACCACTCGAGAAATTAGAAAAACATATGAATTGTTAATTCAACATAGCTGTGCATAAACATAAAGAATTCACAATTCATAACCCTTAGCATCCAAGCATAAAACCAGAACAACCACAAATCTCAAAAGAGGGAAATAAACAACAACTCTGATATTTTCCACAAGAGAACAACAACTCACCTGTTTAAAACAGCACAAACTATCCATCTCCTCAAACTAACATGTACCCTTCAAATTAAAAGTGAGAATCCACAACCTGCAGCACTAAAAATAAACAAAAATTAAGCAAAATCCTGATCAGAAATAACAAAATCCAGCACAAACAGCATCAAGATTCAGACTTTCCCCCTCTTCCCACCACATCACGAAATGGGCATCATCAAGATTTCAACTTACCGATCCAAAACTCCCAAAATGAAGAAGTTGAGACACAAGTATCAGCTCCTACGATGAGTTGATCCAGGGAGAAAAACTCCTGTTTGTATGTATACAAGAAAACGATGAAAGCTCAAGACAACGAAATGGAAACATGGGCTTCTGATTTCGCGAGGAAAGAGGGGGTCATAGATTCGCTGGAGTGCAGGCAAGAATGGCTGCCAACACGCTTAGGCCTCCCCCTTTGTTGACTTTGGATGTATTGATTTTCTTTTTCTTTTCTTTTTCTTTTCTTTTCTTTTTTCCTTTCCTTTTCTATAGTAACAAGTGAAAAGGTTTTAAGATTTTCCACGGTACTAAAATAAGGTCTGTGTAATTAATCTAACTTTTGTTTATTGGTCTTGTTTTACGCAGTGTTATGAAAATCGGACCGGACTGGCCGGTTCAACCGGTTTAACCGTGAACCGGTCGTGTCAACGGTTCGGTTCTCAATAAATACTTTTTTAAAAAATCACTGTGAACTGCTAAAAATCGGGAAAAAACCGGTAAACCGGTGACCCAATGAACCGATTTTGCATATTGAAATTTGAAAAATATGTGAAAAAAATGCTACTCAGAGGATTTGAACCCAAGACCATTCATGCAATTGACCTTAATAAAAACCATCTACACCAATTTAGGAGAATTGATATTATAATTATGATTAATTAATTTAGCCATATCTCAATATGAAAACTATATGATATGTCAATT
>JAYJMF010000030.1:2540618-2554390 GCA_036873715.1 Salvia sclarea
AATAATCTAAATAGTTAAAAATAATTTAATGCTAAAATGATCAATGATTTATGTTGAATGATTATATATTTGAATAAGAAAATTTTTCTATATATAAGTGTGATGATTAATTGATTAATTAATTGTTGAATTAATGATTATCATTGTATTAAATGTTTTGTTAAAAGAATTGATTAAACCATTAAATGTTGTTTTGGAGGTAAAATATTTCTTGATGGTTTCACTTATATATATATATATATATATATAGATATAGATATAGATTTGAAAAGGAAGTATAACAATGAAAAGAGTACAATATGCTGAGCTTTGAAAATAGTATATCGATCCCAATCAAAAAATTAAAATAAAATTGTACATTGACCCAAAATGCAACAAAGACATATTCTTTCATGTATCCAACTATCCAAATGGATATGGAATTTGAGCTATTGAATTTGAAGTACAGCCTACTGTGCGAGAAGTAAAAATAGTACACAACTCTTATGCTCACGTTGAAGCACGTGATTCATAAATCATGCGCGACAAAAAAAATGAACGTTTTGATCTTAAAAATTTTTGAAGCGGAGCACAACCAAAATTCCATTCAAGAACTCTTTAATAGCAGTATATAGTACTCCATATAATAAATTAGAAACAGAACACAGTTCCTCAAAGCTCAAAAGCTATAGTACATGAGTACAGTTCTTCAAAAGCTATAAGTACATCTATGTACAAGTTAAAATTGAAGATCTTTTTAGGGAAAAAAATGACAATTTCTTAAAATTATCATATACTTATATTAGAAAATATGTTGAAATATATTAGGATAACGTTATAGAATGAAGTAGAACCTTCAAGCATGTTAAAAAAAAACTAGTGGATAATTGTAGCCCGTAATTGTTGAACTCCGTCTTCGAATTTCAATAATTTCCCTATCTACTTAAATATTCGAAAATTTTGGGCTGCAAAGTGCAATGCATGTAATTATGTGGAATAAAAGAATACGATTAGTCAATCTCTTATACAAGTAATAACATAATCACATCAAAGCACACTAATTAGTTGAGAAGTCGAACTACACGAGCCAAATAACACGGCTGCCACGTTTGACTAGAAACTAGGCTCACGCTGCTTCCCCTGTAACCGCTCACATCATGTAACTTTCCAGCAAACTTGGAGAAGAAGAAATACTAGTAGCTTCCCAAATTATCGGATCATATGCAGATTGGAAATCCTTTACTTGATCCACTCCTGCCATCGGACCCATATTTCAATAATCCCTTACATCTCATCCACATACACCAGCCATTCAGATCTCGCCACGTCATCATTTCGGTGGCGGCAATCATCTACTCCACCGAATCACGTTATTTCACTCCCCCCGCATATAATAATACTACACAGACCAGCCACAATTGCTTTGCATATTTAGATTAATCTGGAAAAGAAAAAAAGAAAAAAGAAAAAAAAAAGTTGAGAGACACTATTTGCGTGGATAACCGGCGTAGAAATGAACCGCTTCGTCGCGAAATCAGTGATGCGTGCAGCGCTCGTCGGCGGTAACTGCCGCAGCTACGTGGCGCCGGCGCCGGCGGGGACGCGTGTGCTGGCGCCGGCGGCGTCTGGCTTGCAAGCTGAGGGTTTGAGCTCGGCGTTGGTGGTGTGGAGGCGGATGATGAATTCGGCGGCGGAGCCGACGTCATCGCGGCCGCCGTCGGTGGAGAAGGCGATGAAGGACAAGGACGGCGAGATGCCGACGAAGAAGGTGGAGAAAGGTGATGTAGTTGTTTCGAGCTATTGGGGAATTTCGAGACCTAAGATTACGAGGGAGGATGGCACAGAGTGGCCGTGGAACTGTTTCATGGTAATTTGATCGTTTTTTTAGTATCTGTACTGAACGCTATTATTTTTGCTGTGTTTAATTCGTCACTTGAGTTTGGATGACTGTAATTGATGCGCCTATTTACATGTTTTACTGTCTGTACTTACGTGAAATGCTATAGTGTTCAATGTTTTTCTCAAAATTCTTCTCGATCGTTGTTTGGAGCTAGAAGCTACAGGGTTTACGATGATCCATACCATAAAGTATAGTTCGAATCGTTGTAATTGATGCGCATGTTTGTTTGCAGTTTCTTGTGAATTGTGATAGTATTTCTCCTTTCTCCAGAACTATTCGTATATTTTGTTTGAGGAAACAGATCTCACTGTTGATCCGAATTCCTGTTAGAATCAGATTAGATCACTATTATGCAGTCTCCAGTCCGAATTTCCAACTTGTTCTCTGATGATGGATAAAATATAACTGTATCTCACGTTAATGTGCGGCTTACTGAGATATGGATTCAGGTGCAAGGTGGCAACTGCATGCTCTGATAAATTATGAGAAGATTGTTAGTATATCAATGCATCTGGTTGCAACAGGAGTTATTCCATGTGTTTTTTTTTTATTCGTTGGTACAGTTAATCATATCAGAAAAGTTCTAGCCCTGGAGAATTAGCGCCGAGCAAGTCTTGTCCAATAATTACCTTTCAATATAAGATATATTGGGGAAGAAAAGCACAAATAAGGGTTGTCAAACTTTATGTTATGTGCTAGCCTTCAACCTTTCTAAAGATGAGTCAATAGTCTCAAGTCTCTGGGTAGAGGAAACATTGTGAAGTTACAGTTTACTCTTACATTTTTAATACTGCACTTGCTTGGACATTCACTTTATATTAGGTAAATGTTATACATGTGTTATGCTAGATGCTGCATGAAGCATGATTATAGCTTTAGTGGTCCAATATTTTTGTCATCTTGTGGTATTTAGATCTTATTGCACCTTGTAATAGAATGTTGTTTTGCTTTCTTAATCGTTTATTCGAATTTTGCAGCCGTGGGAGACTTATGCGGCAGACTTATCAATTGATCTCCACAAGCACCACGTTCCAAAGACATTCCTGGACAAAGTAGCATATCGGACTGTGAAACTTCTTAGAATCCCTACAGACGTGTTTTTCCAGGTTTGATGCCTTTTTCTCTGATCTTTTTGCTTTTTTCACACATGTTGACGTTCTCCTCTGAGTGCTCTGTTTTCTGAAATGTGTGCGCATTAGAATCTTTGCGTTATGGTTTGCATTATGAGATGAGATAATTAAAGGCAACAAGAAAGTCTTTAACAGTCTACAAACTAAATGTGCATACCATGTGTTGCTGCAATTTCATCTTATTTGCATGAATCATATTGTTACTATAGGAAATGTTCTATTTATTGATTTGACTGGAGCTGAAATCTTTATGTTATTTCAGTAGTGTGCATAAATATGCCAACGCAAATACTAAGTCATGAAGTGCGTGCGAGCATATACGCTTTTTTTTTCTTCTTTTTTTTTTTTGTATTTTCATGATTCTATCAACCTTCTAAACTCATGGCCAGGAAAACTTTTAAGTAGGATTTGGATAAATCCTAGTCAGATTGGTTTGCCTTCGTGTGTGACCTGTTTATTTATAGTGGATATACTGTTGATGATTACTGTAATAAATACCATCTTTGATTTGGGTTTTCTAGAATTTAATTGGTATTAAAAATGCATGCTAGTGATGGCCATCATTTCTCTACTGGTACCGTGACACATGAATTCTGAATGGCTGCTCTCTTATCCATTTAGGGTATGTTTACTTTGAGGGATAAGGTAGATTAATAGAACATAGAATTTTATTATTGAAAGCTAAGATGGTCAAACAAGTTTAAAATTAAGTAATCCATCATCAATCCATCAAATTAAATGGTAGGCTAGTTTGAATTTTAATTTTTATTTATACATCCTATTGCCCAAAGTAAACGCCCCTTAAGCCATTATAGTCCATGAAAGAATGTTGAACGTATGAGAAGCCATCGAATGAATCAGGCTCATAGTTATTTTAGCTGATACATGGCATGGCATTTGCAGAGGCGGTACGGGTGTCGTGCAATGATGCTGGAAACTGTGGCAGCTGTTCCCGGTATGGTGGGAGGAATGCTGTTGCATCTGAGGTCTCTGCGCAAGTTCCAGCAAAGTGGGGGTTGGATTAAAGCATTGCTTGAAGAAGCCGAGAATGAGAGGATGCACCTGATGACAATGGTAGAGCTCGTGAAACCCAAGTGGTACGAGCGCCTGCTGGTCCTCACTGTGCAGGGTGTCTTCTTCAACGGATTCTTCGCCATCTACCTGGCGTCCCCGAAACTGGCTCATAGGATCGTGGGCTACCTGGAGGAAGAAGCCATACACTCATACACCGAGTTTTTGAAGGACATTGAGAGCGGTGCAATAGAAAACGTGGCAGCTCCAGCCATTGCAATCGACTACTGGAGACTCCCCAAAAGTGCAACTCTCAAGGACGTCATCACTGTCATCCGCGCTGATGAAGCTCACCACCGCGACGTCAACCATTTTGCTTCCGTGAGTTTCACCAACTATCTCTCTTCTTAACATTCCTTGCAAGTTCTACTGTAAAATTTGATGGGGTAAATAAGGTAACGAATTTTGTTTGTTTGTGCAGGATATTCATTTCCAGGGGAAGGAGTTGAGGGAGGCACCAGCTCCTGTGGGATATCATTGAATTTTCTTCTCTCTCATACTGAGATAATTAGTTCTAAACAGTAATGTGAATAATGTTGTGTTGGATTGGATGTCTTACTGTCATTGGTTACACAGTGTGTATTTTCGGCTCAACTAACAGCCTTGCCATTTAACTTGTGTTTGGCATCTGGCTGGCTTCATAAGAAGAAATCCCAATTATTAGACGAGTATTAGTAGCTCTTGCTCACAGCATAATACTTTCTATAGGGATATTTCCGTGGATAGTTTGATATATGTATATATCATTATAGTATAATTTCTACGTGCTATTCTTGATAAACTGATGCATAAATCATCCAAAATGACACGTGAATAAAAGGGAGCACTTGATTTTGTCTTTACCGAGTGAAATGTACTTGTACTCAACTGGAATCGCCTAATAGATTTCACCATTATCATCGCTGAATCATAGAACAAAAATTGTCAGCAGCAGAAATACTTGCAAAGCTGTTTTCATTATCTGGTTTCATCATGATATGATATATGAAAATTACAACTTAATTAATAGTGAACTTCACTTGGCCAATGAATAACATTGAAATGAGAAGGATAAACCTATGCAGCCAGACAATGAGAAACATCATAGATATGTGAATTTTATAATGAAATACAAGAATATGAAAGTACACGAATATTCTGAATACGAAATGGAAAGAGTAAACATTGACATCAAGATATTTAAATTGGTATACTGATAAGTACATCCACAAATCAGTTAAGTCCTAAGCCATTTGTCAATATATAACTTGGCATTGAGCTCATGTGAAGGAACAACAGCTAAAGAACTGAAAAATCGTGATAAATCACTGCAGTTATTCATCGAAAGACTTTACAAAGATAATACATTGGAATTGACATGTACATGATTGGCCGTCTTACTTAAGTATGACAGAAACAAACTTACATGACGGAATTTAGCTGCCTGTATTAAGCGATTCTCTACCGCCAAGAGTCTTTATTATAGCCTCAAGAAGTTTTATCTCTTTATCCCGCTTTGAAATCTCTTGCTGTTTCATGCGCAGCTCTTCCATGTGCAGTTCAAATACTTCTGAAATATATAGGAAATAACCTTTAATAAGATCTATTTTATGCAACATGTGGAATCTAAATGCAGAAGCAATAGGCCATGCAGTAAGTAATAGAACAAAATTTTAATTTATGGCATTTAGCAAACTGGATAAAAAGTAAGCTTTTTAGAGAGCCAGATCATCTTTGAAATTAGAATCCCTTGCATACAGGACAGAAACTATCTAAAGGAAGAATATTATCAATGTCGAGTATCTAAAGAACAGCAAAACTTGCAATTTGTAACTGAGTTTACTCAAAGCCGAGTGCTGAAACCCTCAATTGCCTGTTAGAAACTTGAATGACAATGTCATGTTGTGTACACATAAATGTAACTTCTTCATAATTTATCTAGGAATGATTTCTTAAAGCATGTAGGGATTGGTGCAGACTTGGAGTACATGGTGTTGACCAACAGAAAATAGAGGGAGTCACAAAATGATGTCTGATAGTAGCAATTGTAGCAATATTTTCAAAACGATTTTCCTTTTATATCTTAGAGGAAAGGGAACATACTAGAGGTGTTTTCAAGTTCTTTTGTAACTTCTACTGCACGCAATTCAGCAGCTTTCTGTGCTGCCTCAGCCTGCCGTTTTTCAGTACGTGCACGAGCAGCTGCTGAAATGGCAGCATCAAGTTCTTTTTCTAAAGTCTCAACTCTTTGTTCCAGAACCTGTAGCCATACATTTTGTAAAAATGCAAACATGTCAATAATTATACAACTTAAACTTTTTTGAGTAAAACAACATTAGATCATACACCCATTGTGCAACCAAAATAAGGTGGCCCATCATTCAGTAAACTACTAGACAAAAGAAGCTCCAAAAGTTTTTCATCCCGAATACCATCACAAGGCAAATAACTCATTCAGCAATACAAACCAACTGAAATTCCTCCCAGTAGTCAGTGATCATTTGGTTGATATTTGATAAAACATAAAAAATATAATCAAATATAAATTTATAACCAAACAACCATTAACATTTATCTAACGTGACTTGGCAAGTTATTATTCAAACTCACTACCACGCTTCAGCAAGCAAATGTTGCACCGGCCTACCATGAACCCTGCCTATGTAGCTCCTATAAATCCAAATTATTGATAAATACTTAAAAAACTTTGGAAAGAAACAGGAAACCAAATAACTATGTCTATAAATTGCAATTAGTAACTATCAGCAACACGCCAGCATTCATCCCCAACCATATCCGTGCCAGTGTGTGTGGGAATCAATTTTTTCCCAATAAACATACCCCAAGTTCCAAAGCAAAGCAAACATCCATAAACCAGAATTGCAAATTCGAAAGCGACGGCAAACAAAAAAGTCAAACAGCATCATAAATGACGAGCAGCTAAAGTGCATAACATAGAACCCTCATACACACATATACCTAAAATTTCAATCACATTTAACAATTTACAGCAAAATCGATCAAATATAACAAACCGCGAGTCAGCTAAGAGAAACAGTATATAATACTCTAACTATGATCCTGTAATTCGACAAGCCATACAAAATTGTGAATAAAACCAATCAAATACCGCTTAAAAATAGTGGATATTACACTTTAAATTGATCTTCAGAAAATTGGCAGCTGTTTTCAGGAGCCTATCAACGTATGGAAAGCTAAATAAGCAGAGATTAGACCTTGATGGAGCGGGCTTGTTCGGAGCTGAGTGAGGCTTTGGCAAATGTTTCATCGTCGACGTATACGGCTTTCTTGATGAGTAATTTCTGCAGAGAATCCAAATTCGACGCCATCTCCGTCAGATTGGCGATTGCTGTAGTCCATCTCTCCGCCCCTTTAACTTTCTCTCTCTCTTCCATTCTTTTTAATCTCGTTTCTCACTCCATTTTTGTTTGTGATCTTTTTATTTAGGCGTTGGAAGTGTGAATTAGATACTTTAAGGGGACTTAATTGAAATTAGAATAAAAGTATGAAATTGGTTTCCAAAACCAATTTCCGTTGTTAAACAAATACTACTACTATGGATCTTCTTGATTTTCCACTATTTGCTGATTCTTACATATCAAATTCAAATACATATTTTATTTAAATTCATTATCAATAAATATACTTGCATTTAGTTTTCAGGTGTGCTTTAATAAAATCATATTTCAATCATATACAGCTCCAAAAGGTGAAATAAAAATTCCAATCATGTATGCCATTTCATTGAATGTAGGATTTACACACTTTAATTAGTCATATATTAAACGTGGAGTTTTACAAAATACTTCAAAGTGCAACAGACCATACATATTATGGGAAAGCTTCAATTTCCCCCAAAAAGTATATTTGAAAAAACAATTATCCCCATAACGTATGCTTTGGGCCAATTAAATCCTCAATGTTTCTAATTGTGAGCAAATTGCCCTCTTCCGACTAACACCGTTAACAATTCCGTTAATAGATAACGTTAAGGAGTTTTTCGGGCCAAATAACAAACGTTAGGGAGGTATTTGTTCTTTATATAAAAATTATAAAAAATAGGACTATTAAATAAATAAATAAATTTATTTAAAAAATACTATTAAATAAATAAATTTACTAAATATCAAACATTGTGTTTGTGTCAATTACGAATTAATTAAAAAAATTTCAACTACGAATAAATTTAATTAGGTTAAGTTTTAGCTAAAACTCGAATCTAGCTATATATGAATATTCACATCAAATTAATGTTCAATATTTTTTAAATTAATTTGTAATTGACACAAACACAATGTTTGATATTTAGTAAATTTATTTATTTAATATTAAATAAATAAATAATTTATTTAATATTTTTTTATATAAAGAACAAATACCACCCTAACGTTTTTGGTTAGGCGCAAAAAATTCCTTAACGTTATCTATTAACGGAATTGTTAACGGTGTTAGTCGCAGGGGGAAATTTGCTCACAATTAGAAACGACAAGGACTTAACTGGCCCAAAACATTCGTTAGGGGGTGATTGCTTTTTCAAATATACCTTGGGGGGAAATTGAACCTTTTCCCATTAATTAAATAATATCGTGAATCTTGAGCCATCAACTATGAACCCTAAACCCCTAAACAGAGTGTGGGCGTTACGATCCCGGTGGACAAATTAATATGATGGCAAGGAGCAAGTGAGCTGTTGTATTGCGTATATACATGAAAAATAAGTGTGTTTTGGGTGTATATATAAATATAATTAATAATATATAGTGTGAGGTGAAGATGCATTTTTGGTGGTTACTATTAGGGGCAACTTCAAGGATCCAATATATCTTGTCTGTCTCCTAAGCTTTAATAAATGGTGGAAGTAGTTGGCCTGTCATATAGATTCATAACATTACCATCGCAAATTAAATCTTATCTACATCCATTTCTTTTTTTTTAGATAACGATATTAATTATTTTCATCAAATTAGATCAGCAATTTTATAAGACAATATGACTCCTGTGTTTGATGTGAAAAATAGTAGTACTTGATTTACGCCACTTTTTTTTCCCGGATATACGCAATCCATGGGTGTCAAATCCGTAAACATCAAAAGCATAATATATCTCTCTCTCTCAAAGGAAGCATTTTATTGTGCATCGCTCCAATTCAAAGTATGATCAGATACACAACCCCAAAGATTTAATAAATATATTACATATAAAAGGGATGACTAATTAAGAAAAAGTAATTGGCATAATACAAAGTAAAGCAAAAATTGTAAATAAATGAAGTATGAAACAACTGAAAAGTAATTTTGAAATTAAGAAATAAAACATTCGAGGAAATAAACCAAATTCATCACAGAACAATGTATTTGTAACTTAAGCTTATAAAAAAATATTTATGTAGGACAAGAATACAAGGGGCGAGAAAATAGTACTTGAATGTGATTTCAAGCAGAAAATAGTGTAACTAAAACATATAGCAGGTAGCTTGCACCTTTTCTTTTTATTGGTAGTACTATATAACATCATATGAGCTTCATAAAGGAGGTAAATCGCATCATGTACTTATCTCGCGCCCGCGGTTAAATATACATGATTGGGAAGAAAACCGCAATCAATGAGATCGAAAATGGTAATGGGTGATTTGAGTGTGAGGGAACTGTACCACAAGTCTCTTTGAAACATCAGTTGCTAGTTTTTTGCTTTTGGGAGGGAGGCATATCCTGAAAGAACCTATAACACAAATATCGTACAGATAGTGATTAGGTATAAATATTGAGGCAGGTCCAGTGTAATAGAAAAGAAATGCATAAAAAAATAATTTCAGTAGATTTCTATAAGGCGTTATAGAAAGAAATGCAAACAACCGAAAAAAAGAAGAGAAAAAAAGTTTAACAAAGATGACGAGTCTGGTAGATCCATGGGCGCTCTGTGGCTCTGCCACGCATGCAAGTTGAATATACATTATATATGTAACTTTAATGGTTGGAGAGACATCATAATAGAACTACTAGCAACATAATTGATGATCATTAGGGTTTCTGTCTTCATATGTCCTACTAGCTTTAATCACTTACAAGAGTGATTTTCAGTGAGCTGCAAATTATAACCAAATGGCTAATCGAGGGCCGCCCGTCTAAGCAGGATTAAATGGGGCAACCTGGGAAAAAGAATTAGAGCCAAGTAAAGACTACCTAGCACCTAGATAGAGCAAAGAAGCAAGTTTTACAACACTATGTTTGTCCGGAAGATTTGTACAGGTAAAACGACAGTATTCTGGAAAAATCTGCAGCCGAAGAACCAGCATGTGGCTTTTATGTGACTCGACAAACAGCTTATTCATCCTTTTCTTTTGTTAAGTTTAATTCCAACTGAAAAAACCTCTTCCCCGTTTATCCCCTGCCGAACATAGCAGACTATTGACCTACAAACTTACAATTGCCAACTTAACGAATTTAAAAGCGTGAAAGAGTTTCAGATTGCTTCTACACGAATAAAATATACTAATTGATTGAACTAGAAATGATGATACTTTCAGCTTTTTAGAGAAATGAGGAAAGTAAGTTGGAATTTAGTAGAGAAATAATAAATAGAAAGTACTCCAGTTGATTCAATCTGAAAAAACCAAGAAGTGATAGATAAGGAAACAATCAGCCCAGTGATAGAGGCGCAGGAAAGATGAAAGCTTCTCTTAGTTGTATACCCTTTACCCCACCCTCTAGAGTGAACAACTTTTTCAACAAAATTTAGTTGAACAAGAAGAGGAAGTCCATTCTTTTCCGAAAAAGAAAATGGGTTGCCATGGACTACCAAATCCCTGATAAGGCCAACACGGCAAAAGGCCAGGCTAGGATCCACCAGCTCTGAGACAATTGCCTTGACCAGCTTTTACAACACTAGTATACTTGAAGATAGAGGTTGAATTGAGCTTATATTGCAACTAAATATAAGGGTGATCTAACGATTGAAAATACTCTTCTGTACTCTAATTGGATAATATATTTCACTTCTCACTTTTTCTTCCATACTCCAATACACTCTTGATAACCCATCATCCAGCACCATAGTGTTCCTCAATTTATTTTCGGTAGTACAGAAACATATTATATGCATGTGTGTGAGTGTGAGATCATTTGAATTTACTATGGTTACCATGTAAGAGTTTACACGATGCAGTTAGAACCTATTAGATGAGAGCTGGAAACCACTTTCTTCTTTTGAGCATGCTGTAATAACTCATATTAGCAAAGTTCTATTTCAAGGCTTCTAACTGTCATGAATTCAAATCCCTAATAGAAATTCTATGTGAAGCAGATCTCCACAAAAAATGAAGAGTAAGATAGAGTGTTATGTTTTAAAGCCAACCAGCAAACCCACGCGTCAAGAATTCAAAGAAAGAAGAAAATATAATGAGAGACTTCAGGATCCGATCAATTAAATCAAAGCAACCACATAGATCATAAGCTCCAATATCAATAACCGAATAGTTATTAAGAAATGGAGGCATGTGAAACCTGTGCCTTGGCATATCTAAAACGTAGTAAGCGTAGATTTATTGAGACATTGGTCAACCAAAGTCAGACAATATAATTATCGCAACATTCAAGTAATGGAATAGAATACAAAAGGATGTACTTACCTATCAATTATTCTCTTCTTCTTATCAGAACAGATATATGGATATAAATCTTCAACGGTCATTGTTGCAAAACTATCACTGAGGTTTTGTTTAAACAAGTTACCAGAAGCCACAGGTGCATCTTTTAGCTGTGCTTTCAAATGTTCCATAAAAATGAAACCTGAATATTAAAGAAGCATGTTGAACGGAACTAGCAACAGAAAGAAAAATACTGAATTGAACAATGTATGAAATTCCAAATTAATGACCTAAATAGAAGAGAGGTACGAATATAGAATGTGCATACATCACAAGAAAAAACTGTGAGCCATCTGCTTTTCATCATTTTGTCAAAATATAGTCTAATTAGTAATAAACCAACCATGCTTCCCATCAGATACAAAATTATACTATTATTCACATGAAGTGATTAATCAGATATATTTTCTTATTTGGTCATATTCCAAAACAATAAGATAAAAATTATAGTACATAATATATAAGGATTGCACAACAATGAAGCAGTGATAAGCAAGAACATACTGAAGGTCCGTAGCATATGCAAGTCGAACTTCTTTGCCAAAGCTTCGTGGCCAATTTTATTCGCTCGCATCTTTACCAAATTCTTTAAGCCAATTAACAGATCCTAGTGAAAGAAACAACATCATTCGGAACACTCATATTAATACAATAATTCTATAACAAAATATTTCTGAATAATGAAATTTTCATAAAAGAGACGAGGCATACAAGTTCAGACTCGGTTAAAGAGCAGAGCCAACGGACATCTTCAATGTCATTGTTTCCCAGCACATCTTTCACATCCATTCCAAGCTAAATCAGTCCTTGGCTCTTCCAATATATTACGATTGAGGATTTAATCTGAAAACCTAACTTTCACTTGGTTTAACCAAATTTCAGAGAGAGATATCTCAATACATCGTAACTCCTAACTGAAAAAGAAGATTGAAACTATGATCGAAGAGAAGTACTGATTTCTGAAGTAGGAAAAACCGAATGAAGCGGCTTTCGCTAATTTTTATAACTTAATAACTTTCTATATTCTTTATAATTTTTCTCCCTCGCCTCCTACACCTCTTTTGGAAGTATGGGCTATTCCTTTACTTTGAGAGGCCCAGAATAAAGAGGATAACTGGGCTTATTATTCGGTTTTATTTCTTGGGTTCAAGTGGTTTTGTTTGTTGGGCTGCTATATTTAATTTGATTTTTTTTATTCATAGTCTTATTTTTTATCTGGGAGAATTTTATTTTACAGTTCTCTATTTTTATGTGAGCTCCATAATTTATCATAGTTGTGTTAATCAGAAAGCGATCTAATTAGTTGGTTCGATCCCTATAACTGAGTACAAAATTTAACAAAAGAAGTTTTATTGAAAAAAAAAATTAAAATTCCTCTAAATCTTCAGAGATATGCGTGCCAAGACCTCAATTTTTACTCCCTCAAATCTCAATTATACTGATCTCATTCTACTGGAAATGAAAAACACAGGACCTCAATTTTAACTCCCTCTCCTAAAATTGGCATGCTATCTTTGAACCTTTAGAGAATGATGAAGTGTAAAAAACAAAAAAGAAGGAAAACCTTAGAGAATCGTGAAGTACCTGCACAGCTGCTCGCTGCGTGGGGTGGGCAGTGGCTGCCGGATAGTTGGAGACGACGCCGGCAGCGGGAGGTCAGAGAGTCTGTGTGCGTGCGGTGCGGAGAGATAAAACGTGTGAAATTATGAAAATTAAAAAACCTAACCCCTAAATTCAATTTCGTATCAACTCTTTCATTTTAACTATTACAATGACGATTTGCATTGGGTTAATTGCCAAAAAATACATCAAATTTGATGGAATTCTGATTTTGCACATAATCTTTTAAATTTCAATTTAAATATATAGTTTTTGATTTTTCTCATTTTTCTTATAAATTCAAATTGCAACCAAAATCAAAGCTCAATTAGCACAACCAAAGTAATAAATATCCGAAATCCGAATAGGATTAATAAGAAGAAGAAAGGCG
The DNA here is from genome assembly GCA_036873715.1 of Salvia sclarea. Taxonomy (NCBI): domain Eukaryota; kingdom Viridiplantae; phylum Streptophyta; class Magnoliopsida; order Lamiales; family Lamiaceae; genus Salvia; species Salvia sclarea. The sequence goes on from JAYJMF010000030.1 coordinate 2,554,331, forward strand.
CTGAAGAACAATATGCAACACCGGTGAAAAAAGAAACTGACCTGATATACAGATAGAATT
>JAYJMF010000030.1:2555062-2580451 GCA_036873715.1 Salvia sclarea
TATAGCCCGTCCTCGTGCATGACGAAGGTAAGCTCGTCCTCGTAGTTTTTCGAGGGAATTGGTTATAGCCCGTCCTCATGCATGACGAAGGTAAGCTCGTCCTCGTTTCTTGAGGGTATTGGTTATAGCACGTCTTCATCAATGACGAAGGTAAGCTCGTCCTCGTATTTTTTTCGAGGGAATTGGTTCCTTATTTGTTGAGTTTTATCGATAGGGGTGGTCCCCTTACGCGCATTTATTGTATACTATAGCTCGTCCTCGTACTAGTGACGAAGGTAAGCACGCCTTCATTTTATTTTGAACGAAGTTATGGGGAGTGGCCCGTCCTCGTATTAGTGACGAAGGTAAGCTCGTCCTCCTTTCTTAAGGGTATTGGTTGTAGCACATCTCCTCGTTTCTTGAGGGTATTGGTAATAGCCCGTCTTCGTCAATGACGAAGGTAAGCTCGTCCTCGTTTCTTGAGGGTATTGGTTATAGCCCGTCTTCGTCAATGACGAAGGTAAGCTCGTCCTCGTTTCTTGAGGGTATTGGTTATAGCACGTCTTCGTCAATGACGAAGATAAGCTCGTCCTCGTTTCTTGAGGGTATTGGTAATAGCACATCTTCGTCAATGACGAAGGTAAGCTCGTCCTCGTAATTTTTTTGAGGGTATTGGTTCCTTATTTGTCGAGTTTTATCGATAGGGGTGGTCCCCTTACGCGCGTTTATTATGCACTGGGGCCGTGTTTATACGACCCTCAATCATGTGCTTGTTTTATAAGCCTTGTCAGCCTCTCGCTTTCTCCGGTCAGCTTCATCGGCTTTGGCAAATCGATCCACTATACGCCAGAGTTCCGAGGCGGTGCCAAGTTCGCGTCTAATAATCTCTTTATAAAGAGCGCCGGGGAGGATGCCGTTTTGGAAAGCCGAGATGATGAGTAAATCATTAATGTCTTCGACCTTCAGGCACTCCTTATTGAACCTAGTCATGAAGTCACTGATTGATTCACCTCTTCCTTGCTTCACGGTGAGGAGGTGTGCCGAGGTGATCCTAGCTTCGGCTTTCTGGAAGAATCATCGGTGAAAGGCGGTCACTAGGTCCTCGTATGATCTGATGCTGCTAGGTGGTAGGCTGTCAAACCACCTTTGGGCATGGTCAATCTAGAGCTCGGAGAACAACTTACACATGTGGATTTGACTGAGCTATTGGTTGATCATGTTGTACTGGAACTGGGAGAGGAAGTTTTGGGGGTCGTGCTGGCCATCATATGGTGTGATGTTGGGTACCTTGTACCTTTCAGGGAGGGGAGTATCGAGTATCTCGCGTGAGAACAGGGTGATGATTCTCCCATACCTATCAAACCCGGCTAGCCCTCGATTTGGTTCGTCGTCGGAAGACGGGGTGTGCCGACATCGATGTTGCCTTCCGCAACCTCGACGCTCGTGGTGGGCTTCATCGTGCACCCTGGGATCTCCTGCTCTTCGCGTTTTCACGATCTGAATGCTAGGGGACTGGCGGCGATCCCTTGGTGACCTAGAGCGGTATCGTCTATGTGGGTATCGCGGGATCGACGAAGCTTCGTCGTCCCTGTTGCCGACGCTTTGTTTGCCAAGGTACTTCAGGAAGCATTCCTGGTTCTCCTGAAGAAAACCCTTGACCGCCACGTCGAGGTCGTCCTGCTTGTATTGGGGTCTCTCCTGGCTTTCACCTCGGTTGCGCCGATCTTTCCCAACCTCCGGGTCCCGGGGATTGCTTTCCTCGTTTAGGTTCTCAAGGTGTCCATCAGGGGTCGGCTCTTTCTCAGCAGGTTTGTCGTTATGACCAGATATAACTTTGGAGACATTGCTTCGGGTGCCCCTTTCCATAGTTACAAACTACTCACGAATTTGATCGAGAACACGGAACTTGTAGAAAAAAGTTCCTACAGACGGCGCCAATGATCGAGTTGGTTTTTGTTTGGTAGTTAATAAGCTAAGGGAACGCAAATTGGACTCGAGGGATTTAACGTGGTTCGATCTATGGGGATAGATCTACGTCCACGGAGCGAGAAAGAGAGCCTTTATTACTGGTATGCAAGAGAGATTACAAGAGTATGAATGAATGAATTATGTAATTCTAGCCTCTATTTATAGGTGAGGAGACCGAGTTCTTGGAGAGTTAGGTCTCCACTCGAGGTCTTCTCCTGGTAGGATTCGTCTTTGAGTTCTACCTTGATTCTTCGTGTTTATCTTCAGGTGATCCGAGCCTATCCATGTTTTTGTTTGGGCTTCTAGAGTGCTGATGGTTGTAGGTCACCTGTTGGGTCGATGTTGGTGGGCCGGGGCCAATGGGCCGAAGTTAATGGGTTGTTACCTTCTGTCTGGGCCCTTTGTTGACTTGGGCTTGGCCTTTGGGCCAATATCCTATCACGGACCATAACCGTTTGAAATGGTTCCGGTCCACCAGAACCGCTACGGTTCCGGTTCCGGTTCCGATCTGGAACCGGGAACCAATTAGACAGCCCTAAATTTTGAGGCACATTTATGTTAGATGGGCCCAATTGATATATAAATAATGAGACCGGCAACAATTTTGTCTTTGAGCTCGTTCCAGGTTCACTTTCGGCTCCCCCTCGCTCAACTCATGGCTTAAAATAAGAGCGGCAAACAATTGGTCTAACCGCTAGGCCGATCTAACACAAATATTTGTGTATAATTTTTGTGGGTGTAATACATACATTACATTGTTTGGACGTCTTTAAAAGTATCTTTTGTGACCGAAGAATTCACAATTTCGAAAAAGTTTGGACTGAATCGATTATTTTTTCTAAAGAAAAGTAAGTAGTATTTCATAAATCAATCCTCCTTTCTTTTCCCTTAATTGAAGTATTTAATTTGAGTGGCCCAATGACCAACTATCATCTATGGTTGGGCTTCTACACTTTGGCCCATTTATAACTATTGTGAGAATATTGAAAGCCTTAAAAAGGGTTGTAGAGATTTGCCGATATAATTGGGAACTTGATAAAAGTTGAAATGTTGTCATCGGTGGAATTAAAAATATGAATTTGTCCCAAAATCTACTATTTCACTTTGTGTTATAATACATAGTAGTAGTTCGAGCTTTTCCGAGTTCTTTTTCGGATAAAATAACATTTCGAGGGCTTATTTACATAACTAAATTGGAATTAAGCCTTCGAAAAAGGCCCATTGAGTATACATTCACATGTCATAATTGTGTTTGAAAATTGTTATATATCACATAAAAGTATAATTCATAAATAAAAATTCACATCATTAAGTGATTGGGGTAGAATATCATAAATGGTATAAATGCTAATGAGAAATTGAGATGGGGTCAACTAAGCAATTGACCCTGGCTATAACATAACACGTTGACCACCCATATGGTAAAATAGTAAAATACCTTATAAATCGTATGGGATTCCACTTTGGTTGGAGAGTGAAAATGAGTGACTATTTCTTCAATAGTGGCAATATTAATGCGTTGAAAATTTCATTTCATTTCAGATTGATAAAAGCATAAGTCAAGATCGTAGGAACAGGTCTAATCACAATAACTTGAATATTACCTGAAATGACAATATTTCTGTCGCATATGGCAATTTCAACCCTATGCTTCCCTCTAATGTGAAGTTAAACATATAGTATATTTTTTTCTTTCTTTCTTGTTGGTTTAATTTTAAGAATTTTTTTTTAATTCATTTCCTAGTTTTCTGTTTTGAGCAATAAAGCACTCATGACTTATGTATCGTACTAATCAAAATTTTGATCATAATATAGGCACATGTCACACTTGTGCTAACCAATACATGGAATACCATTTCTTGGAATTTGGGTATATTTAGGGTTCATGCCATTATTTATTACCAATTAATACAGCTATAGACATCTTAGTTAATTAGTACTTTGAGTTTGAGGTCGAGTAAATTGATTAATTTAGTATCTCTTAATACATGACATGCCTATTAATAGAAACAAAAGCATCTAATCAAACTGAGATATACAGAGTCGTATATTTATCGAATTTTTTTAATATCAGTTCTAAGATAAAGAAAGCTATCAATGTTGCATTTGTTCCCACGTTGACACACTCACTTTCACAAAACACATTTAGATGATATTGATATGTCCAAAAACGTTTTAATTAGGAACAAATATATTTGCCTAAAAACAATAGGAACAAATATAGTCAAGTTTTTATTTTGAATAAACGTTTTAGATTGGGTCCCAGATTTTCATTTGTAACAATTAAGTTCATGTGTTTTAATTTATGTGAGGTTGGATCAAATTAAATATACTTCTTGCGTAGCATAAATACTTAATTTAACATGATTAAATGAAGATATAAAGGAGTAAAGGACCCAAGTTTAATTTAAGTACTAGTACAAAAAAATCAATTCTTACATAAGGACATAACCTAAATATAAACATCCTAAAAAACACGTAAAATAAAGGGTCTAATTCCAAAAAGTAAGATGAAAATAAAAACTGAAACGTACATGTGAATTTGAATATATGTTTTTTTATCTCAATGATGATCATAGATTAATCAAATCAAAATGGACTCGATCAAATTTGTCACTCATCTAGACCTTCCACAACAATACTATGCCGTTGCAACTCATGGAATCTATTATTTCATTATAAGGATCTTGTAGTAGTATTACAAATTAATACCTTAATTTGATAAAATCAAGAATATCCATTGAATTAGTTCTCTATTTTCGTCTGCATTAATCATGTAGGTTTTGAAATAGAGAGGGGACCAACTTTACAAGAACATGCTTTTTGCTGGTTCAATCCACTTTGAATGCTTAAATCTTTGACGGAGTTAACCAATTTAGTAGACTGGTGAAATGAATCAAACTCTCCATAAAAGAGTAATAAGAAACCTGGTCCAACTATTTTATTTATGCAATGTGTGCATTGGAAAGAGGGTTTATGATAAGGCCTTTGACACTGAATTTTCACCTTTTAATATATGATAAATATGTGTGCAAATAATTACCATCCACAACCACAACACAGTTTCAACTTTATTCAATGAATTTGTTGCTAACTGTCACCGGCCACTTTTCTGACTATGAGTTGGACTAGTATTTAATTTCACCAAATTTGACCAATTAATTAGACTCAAGTAATATGCACACTTGCCTCCAATACTACTAGATCTATACTATATTAAATAGATTATGAATGTAAATAGTGAAATAACATTGTCACACACAGTTCACGTACTACACCCTTATTGACCCATGAAAAATGAAAGGTTTTCTATTTAAGTTGCAAAAATGAAAGATGGTTAATTAACTATATCAAATAACATATTATAATAGATCTTTAACAAGGAAATTAGGTTATAACTTTGAAGCTTAGAGAATAGGAATTGGGATAATTTATAATATCAATATCAATATCAGACAATGAAGCAGAAACATGGCTGATTAGCTCAGTCAATGTATTTCATAAAACAACATCTTTTAGATCACATCATTGTTGATTTTAATACATCATTAACAAAACCTAGTTGGTGGCATTTAATGTCAAGTTCCTTGGATTCTTATTTCAGAATAAAGCCCTTATTTTTCCCTAGATAGTTAAAATATGTGCAAACAGTGTTTTGTGAATCTTAACAATCTTGGAACAGAGCTAATTAAACAATGTACCAAACATTAAATACAAATACAAATAAAACATACAATAGAAAATCCATATGATTTTTGGAGAAGATTGAATTTGCAGACCGAATCTGGACCCCATCTTACACACTTCTCCATCCTTTGTAGAGAATGTAAAGATTTTGCACATGCCAATCAACAATCTTTTGTTGAATTCCAATACTGAAATAGCTAGAAAAACACATTATCAAGAAAGAGAAAGTTGTTACCCAACTTAGAGGATACATACATGATTCATCCTTAAAATAAGGTGATCATTTTATCCAATCAAGAAAAGGTGGGTCTTTTTAGATTAACTAACATGGATATAGTGGTTGAAAGGTTGATAATTTGAATTTTCTTTTTCTTCAAAACAATCGAGTGAAGCTTGTACATGATAAAGAAATAAAATTGAGAAGGAAAAAAAATGAGAGAAACCCCACATTGAAAAGCCAACACTCTCCCTCTCTCTTATAAATTTTGACTTGTCCTTTTTTCTTCTCTCTCATGTGCTGTAATCTTTCTCTAGGAGTAAAATCAGTGAATTGTAGAAATCAATGCCACAAATCTGGTGAAGAGGAGATTTTTCTCATTTTCACTTCTTTTTATCTCTCAACAGAATCAATCCAACCTTGGATTCAGAAAAGTTGGTCAGGTTAAAATCAGTGACATCAAACCCAGAAATTAAAAAATTAAAAAAATAAGTAAGTAAAAAGCCAGGTAAGAAAAGCATCCCCATAATTGTATATTATAAGATTGATTGAATCTTGATTCTTCACTCTCTCTGTCACTATTTATCTGCCACTTCAAAAACCCAATATTTATTTCCTTATGTTTTTCATCAATGCTGCCAAGAAAAGCTTCTGGCAGCATCTCTCACTCATTTCACATTTCTCTCTCTCTACCTCAAACTCAAACTCAAACTCAAACTCAAACTCCCATAAATCCAATTGCGCAGAAGCTTCTCATTCTTGGTGTTTTTCAACCAAAAATTGAATAAAAATTCAATCTTTTTTCTGGGTTTGAGACGACAATGCAGGAGCAAATCGGAATTCCGGCTTGCTTCTCATCGGGGGAGAAGACCGGCGACGATTCTGCGACGATTACGAAATCAGGGCAGAATGTTTTCATGTCTGTTTATCGCACCAAATTAGCCGATCAATGCCGCTTGATCACGGTGACATGGTGCAAGAATTTGCTCCTACACGGCCTCTCCATCTCCGTCGAAGGCTGCGGCGGCGGCGGAGAAAGAGACAGCCAGCCCACCTGCAAAATCGAGCTCAAGCCATGGTATTTCTGGCGGAAGCAGGGCTCGAAGCGCTTCGCCGTCGACGGCAAAGCCGTCGACGTTTTCTGGGATCTCAAAATCGCGAGATTCAATGGCGAAACGGAGCCGGTTTCCGACTACTACGTCGCCGTCGTGTGCGACGACGAAGTCGTGCTTTTGCTCGGGAATTTGAGGAAGGAGGCGTTTAGAAAAACCGGCTGCCGCCCCTCTTTGATCGATCCGATTCTGATTTCGAGGAAAGAACACATTTTTGGGAAGAGGAAATTCATCACGAGGCTTAAATTCCACGATAAGGGAAGTTTACACGAGATTTCAATCGAGTGCAAAAACAGGGGAGGAAACAGCGGCGGCGGAGGGAGCAATTCCGGCGGCGGCGCGGTTGAGCCGGAGATGGAGATTCGGATTGATGGGCATTTGGTGATCCACGTGAAGCATTTGCAGTGGAAGTTTAGAGGGAATGAATCGATCAATCTAAACAAGGCAAGAATTGAGGTTTATTGGGATGTTCATGATTGGTTGTTTAGCCCAGGCTTGAGGCATGCTCTGTTTATATTCAAGCCCACTTTGTTGTCTGCTTCTTCTTCGACTTTCTCGAAGTCATCAACGTCGTCATCGCCGCTGTCGTCCCAGACGGGGAGCTCGGGGTCGGCGGAGGGACCGCCGGCGAGTGGCTCGCCGGATTTCTGTCTCTTCCTCTATGCTTGGAAAGTGGAGTGATCAAGAATTGGCCTTTTTTTGCCTTTTTCAGCTTCATTTGGGCCAAGAATTGTCTGAAAATGATATTAATGGGCCAAACTGTTAGGAACAAGATTGGATTGGGTTGGGTTAGGAGGGGGGTGGGGTGGGTGGGGTAACCTAAATACGTATATGATTTAAGGTTGGCTTGTTTTTGTTTGTTACTTTCTATGAGAAAAGGATATTGCTTTCATAAATTATAACTGCCTCATTTTGTTGGGACTGTAATTCTCTTTTTCCTTATATATGACGTGAGATTTCTCCTTAATTTATTCGTTTTTCCTCGTGTAATTGATTGTTAGGTGGTTGGGATCATTTGTTATAACCTACAATATAATGCTATTTACTGTTACATGAAATATAATGGAAGTATGAAACACCACTTTAAATTTAATTCATATATGTTTGTATATTGTAGGTGAAAACATCACATAATAGGGAAAGGTTCAAATAAGAATCTTTCTTAATGTAAAAATTGTGAGAATCGTTTTCAGCTATTAAGAAATTTTCGATGGATACATCTTGCGGTTCATTTTCATTGCAAATACATTTACTTTAAACTTTAAATATAATTGTTCTCATAATAAAAGTTTTTGTTATGTGACTATTTGAGCGAGTGATGTAGTTGGTCTATTTTACATAAGGTTTTTTTATTTTTGAGAACATACTTTACATAAGGTTTGGATTTGGATTGGAACCATATTTTTGTTCATGGTCAATTTAGTAATTTGGCACCATAACATCTGCACAAAATGTATCGTTCCATAGCCTCTAGTGTGGTTTCATTTGGCCAATATATAAATGTATCTGATTCAAAGGAAATAATTATTAAATATCAAGATTACCAAACTTTTATAAAAAAAAAATAACATGCATTCATTTTTCTCCCTCAAAATCCTTGAAAAAATAGATTTTTGACGTGGATACTTGGATTTCTCGGCGAGCCGTATGATGAAAATAGAATATCTTTGAAGAAAAATCAAATTTTCAACCCGTATACTTGAATTTCTCATCGAAACGAAAAATGAATGTAGGATATTTTTGATAAAAAAAACTTATAGATTGGGGTTTAGAAATATATTTGTCAAAGTTAAGGGATATTTTTAATTAAAACTGATAGTTTGGGGTTTAGAAAAATATTTATTAAAATTCATACTAATATTTTTGATAAAGTTAGTATCCTTCATAATATAAATTGATATTTACACTTGTTATAATTTTCACTAGTCTTTATTTTCTTTTGTTAAAATTCATTTCAGGCTAAGTATTAATTCTATCGCCAAAAATCAAGGTACGAGATATAAACTCTTAACAAAAGTATAATAGTTCGAGTATATAATGACTATTTTATATGGAACAGATTATAATCGTGAAAAGATCAACAATGTAGGCATTAAAGTAATTCTAAAAAGATGTAGGCATTAAAGCGCAATTTTTCCAAATAAAGAAAATATATATTGAATTACGGAAGTGTAGTTCTCGTCACAATATTAAACAATTATTCACATCAGCCGAATCAAAATATATTGCTTTCATGTCTTGAGTGGCAAAAGTGCCGATGCTGATACTCTTTTAGATTCGTTTTGTTTGGCTTCAATTTTTTAAGTTTTTTTAAATGTTTAGCTCTCCTAGTACCTAACTTCATTTATATTTAATGTACGATTTCGTACAGTAATAGCTTCTTCAATTTTGTTCTAGAAAAAAAATTAATACTTCCAGCTTCAAGTTATAGAATTCTTTGCTAATTAAAATTCTAATGATTTTCCTCTCCTCTATATTCAAAAGGTTGCGGAAATCTACGATGGATGCATCTCTCTTGGTGAATGAATACAAGTCTGAGTTCGAATGCTAGAGGAGGGGACTTCTTTTTTTCAATCAATTCATTTTCACTACAAATACAATTAATTTGTACATTAAATATAAGTATTCTCTATTTTCCCTAATAGCAAGGTTCTCACTATATACATTATTCTTTTTTCTCATTGAACAAATTACACAACTCATGTTATTATGTAAACCCAGATTTACCGAAAATCGGGAGAAAAATGTCGAGGCTCCGCTAAATTCTTAAATGGGGCTATGGTATGTGTTGAATTTATTTAAAATGAAAATATCCAATTTTCAACAACTACTGTACGTTTAGAAGGCCGACAATTTTGTGGAGAATATGCACTATTTTATTGGGAGGATAAGAGCTAAATTACGTCAAATCTAAAGTTAGTGTTTTGGTGATAACAATAAAGGTGTTTTGGTCCTTAAATCGGTTTTTGTTGTTTTAAATTTACATTTTCTTAACTTCAGCTTATAGCAAGGTTTTCTTATTTACATTTTTTTCTTATATTACGGTATAAAGCTTATGGTTTGAATTTGTTTTTAAAATTATAATTAGAATAGAAAATTTTAAAAGTTCTTAATTTAAAATCTGACTTATCAGTGTTGCCACTTATCATATTCATATAAGGAGTACCAGTTTTTGTTTATGCAGAAGATTGAGCGTTTTGCAAGAGTGAGCTCTTGAATCTTGATGATATTTTATGTTGTACAATTTAGTCTTTCTTCCGTCCAACTAAACATAATATCCTACTTTTGGATACGAAAATTAAGAAAGTAGTGTTTTTGTTTATAAAGTGGTGTAGCCACTTTTATTGACTAATTTTTTAAGACAAATTTATTCTCTTTTAGGATTTTGTCATTACTAATGGGACGGCTCAAAATAAAAAGAATGTCATATTTAGTGGAACAAAAGGAGTACAAATGTATGTTAAATTCCAACCGTATTAATCGCCATCCTAAGAGCATCTCCAATGCAAGAAGGCAAAGGAAATGCATTCTCTAAAATCACCATTGGAAGGAGGGAATGAGAAGGTAACGGGGAGGTAAATGGGAGGAGAGGAAAGGTGGAATAGGAGGTATATCAAATATGGGCCACCTTTGATTTTTTTTATTAGTATTTTGTTTGATTTTCCTTTTCTTTTTATTTCTCGTTTAATTTCTTCTTGCATTTAAATTTTCAATCAACTTCTTTTTTTATCCCCTAAAAATAGCTTTCATTTTTTTTTCCATTTTTTCTTTCATTTATTTCAGCTATGCAATAGATATGTTTTGAAATTTAAATAAATTGTGAATAAATTTAGGGTAATTATCACTTTAAATCTCAAACTATTTTGTTACTATCAATTATATCCTAAACTATTGAAAATGATTTTTTAAATTCTAAACTATTGATTTTGTATCAATTGTACCCCACTTCAATTTTTCAGCTCCGGAAAAGTGACGCGGCAGGCCGGAATGCCACGTTGTAATTCTCAATCCAGACGAAAACCTCTATAATTCGCGGACCATTTTTCAAGGTTTCCATGACATTCTCCGTTGCGAATTGCATTTTGGAATTGCCGAGTTTGGAGAGATGATGAGGTTGCAGGACAGGGGAGAGATGGAGGAGTTTGTGATTTGGGTGATGCAGGTTAGGGTTGAGGAAGAGATTAAGAGCTAGGTTTGGATTTTTTTTCGCGGTAGACGAGAGAGTAATGCTCTGAATGGTGAAAAATAGTTCCTGTGTTTGTTTTGATAATTTTGGATTTGGTGGAGGAAGATACATGATGTTTATTGCTTAGTTGATTCTATTTTTATTTTTTTGAAGTAGTTTATGCCATGTCAGATTTTAAGGGGAAAAAAAATTACAACATGGCATTCCGGCCTGCCACATCACTTTTTCAGAGCTGGAAAATTGAAGTGGGGTACAATTGATACAAAATCAATAGTTTAGGATTTAAAAAATTATTTCCAATAGTTTGGGATATAATTGATAGTAACAAGATAGTTTGGGGTTCAAAGTGATAATTACCCTTTTTTGTATACTAGTCTATTAATTTCTCATTTTTAAAATTATATATATGTAATTAATTAATATTGTACATAAAAATAAAATATAATTATCTTTAAAACAAACAAAAAAATGTGTTAATTTAATAACAGGATCTCCTGAAATTAGATAATACTAAAAAACACACACCAAATTCTCCTTTTTAAAGTAAAGTTGAAACTGTTCAATCTTCTCCCATTTCCAATTATTAGGGGATTATAACTTATAAATACGACTGCATATCACCCCATTCTCAATCTCATTAACAACTTTTCTTTTAGTTCCAGCTCTCACGTTTTTTTCAGCTTTTCATCTATCACTCAACATTTTGTTTCAAGATTTAGTACAGAAAAGCTTTTTCCATCTATCAAAAAAACCCTTATTTTTCTAAGTGGTATTCTTCCATTTGTCTATCTTCTAGACTTCATCTCTCTCTCTCTCTCTCTCTCTCTCGCACTCTTTTTTTCTTCTTCGTGTGTTGAGAGAGAAAGATCGATATTCATGGCTTGCTGCACAAATATATGCAACAAAATACATGGATTGAAGCCTACTTTGATTATGATTTTGGTTCAGATTATATTGGCCGTGGCCACTATTTGCTACAAATTGGCCATAAATAATGGCATGCGTCTCCCAGTTTTGGTCGCCTATAGATTTATGTTTGGAGCTGCTTTTATTCTTCCTGTTGCAATTTTTGTAGAAAGGTTTTTTTTCTTCTCCTTCCTTTTCTTTACATTAATGTTAATTTGCATATTATTTGATTACATATTAATATTGTATATATGTAACGCTTAATTTGCATGTGAGATTATATGTATTCTTGTAATCTTAGACCTTAAAATTCAAAACTTGTAGACGAAAAATCGATATGTATGAATGTTTGTGATTGTAATAATTTCAGGAAAACGAGGCCTAAGCTGACGTGGAAGATAATCTTCTACGGATTTATCTGTGGTTTATTCGGGTACGTTAATTAGATGCCTTCCTTCATCTTAATTCGCCACCTTAATTATCTGAAAATAGTAAATTACAGAAAGAAAAGAGATTTAATTTAGTGATTATGATCCACAAACTAGTCTTAGTGCTGCGTGTGAAATGGCGTTGAAATTTAACATATTCCACTTTTTGACTTTTTGTGTCAGTGTTTCTTGTGACAAAATGAGACTTTTACCACAACTTAGCTGTTAACTGTTAAGTGTTGCAATCTATGTACAGTTAGTTAGTCACCGGCAAATTCAATACACTTTGCTTGCTTTTCTTTACCTTTTCGCATCTTCTTCGCAACCACAAATCCACACAGCATGAATTAAAACTCGATCAAATTAGTCATGAGAAAATATTAGTGTATTTTATAGGAAAATTAAAATTAATTATTGCAGGGGATCACTAGGGCAGAATCTCTACTTGAAGAGCTTGGCTCTGACTTCTGCAACGTTCGCCTCGGCCATGATGAATCTCATTCCGGCCATGACATTCATCGTGGCCATTTGCTTGAGGTAACGAAACGTATTGCACGTAAAAATTGCAAAAATGGTTGGAATTAGGGATTAGATTGAACTAATTTTGATTCGTTTCAGGTTAGAAAAGCTAGGGTGGAATTCATCGGCTGGGAAAGCGAAAGCGTTTGGAACCCTAATGGGAATAGGTGGAGCAATGCTCCTCACATTCTACAAGGGACCTGTCTTGAACATGTGGGATACCAACTTAAATCTTCTAGAAACTTCTACAACCCATCTTCATAAACCAGCCACCCATCAGAATGGCCATGATTTTGTTTTGGGGGCCCTTTTATCGATTGCTAGCTGCGTGTGTTACTCGTTGTGGTTGATCGTTCAGGTTTGGCACTCGTCTCTCTACTTAGAGTCGAATGAGGTTTGATGTTATGTGCTTGATTTTGGGTGTTTATTTTTGTGGTAGGCTAAGGCGGCCGAGCACTATCCGTGCCCCTACAGCATCACCGCGATGATGACCGTGTGGGCCTCGATCCAGAGTGTTTTCTTCGCCGTATGCACTGAGAACGAGTGGAGCAACTGGATCATGGATTGGGATATTAGGCTTCTCACAGTTGCTGTTGCTGTAAGTAGTTGTCATAGTCGTGTTGTGATGTATTCATTTTCATTTTGCAAGCAAGAATGATGTTCTAATGTTGAAAAGGAAAAAAAAAAAAAAAAAAAAAACAGGGGATTTTGGGGTCGGGAGTGATGTTCACTCTAGTGGCGTGGTGCGTGAGGATGCGAGGGCCGTTGTTCGTGTCGGTTTTCAACCCGCTGTTGCTCGTGATCGTGGCAATTGCGGGGTCTTTGCTTATGGAGGAGAAGCTGCATCTCGGAATGTGAGCTGCCTTTTTTTTTTTTTTTTTTACCAGAATCATTCTAGCTTATCACTGAAAGTAAATGCCTCATTAAGGACTTATTTGATAATTTTATGTGATTGTAGGCTGTTAGGGGCCATTCTGATCGTGGCGGGATTGTATGTTGTGTTGTGGGGTAAAGGGAAGGAATTGAAGAAAATATCTCAGTTGATGCCGGAGAGTGAGCAGGTGAATGCCGGCGTGCCACCTCCGACGTCGTCGTTGCGGCGGAGCGGGAGCAGTCGCGGCGGTAGTAGCAGTAGAAAGTCGGCGGCGGAGGAGGAAGAGAGGAGAGATTCGCAGTCTAATTCTGATGTTTTAGGAGGTCTTTATATATATCCTTGATGATAATGTTATGGTTTTATTCAAAGCTATATGATTCGTTTATTGTAAAATGATACACATTGAAAGCATTACTACAATGAAATATTAGATGAATATTCTTGTATAATTCACCCATCAATGATCAAACCACTATTAGCCTTTTTGGTAATTTTGAAGTCGTCTTTAGCTTTGCTTGTTGTTAGCCTAGAAACTTGTTTTGGATAATATGTTTCTCTCGTACCTTATAAATTTTCATTTTTTGTTCAAAATATTTAAAGAGAGCACTAGAAAATATATATGGATTAGTACGAAAAATATGATATGAGTCATACTAAAAAAAAAGTATTATTATATTATATAGAAAAAATGTTAATTATATATATATATATACTTTTTATGTAAATTTAATAGATAAAAAAATATACATTAAAAATAGGCCGGAAATTGGCATTTATGAGATCGAATATCATAACTATCACTCATTAAATTGATACGACCCCAAGTATAAATATTATAGTTTTTTTTTTCTTATTAATTGTGTTTAGTTTATTTATTAAGCCTGTAGATTAGGCCTGTTGACGATAGGAATCATAGTTAGTATAAATAGTCTCGTACTCTTGTTATTTATTATAAAATCAATAATATTATTCAGTTCATGAATTATAGGAAGTTTTGGGGGTCTTGTTCATTGTAGGAAATGGAGCTTTTCACGAATTTATCGTGAATTATCGATTCGACTTTGAAGCATCATTATTTCACTATATTATTTGAAATTCAGTTCTATACGCATACTATTTTTTTAGTCAAACGTAAATTACAAAATACTAATACTACTAGTCTACTACCTTGCAGTGACCATTTTTTGTTTGATTTGAAAGGGTTTGAACAATGGCCTTTATTTGACAGACTATACGTTGATGTGAATATAAAATACGTATCCACCAAATATAGCAATTCTGGATGAAAATAAACTAAATAAAAAATATATCCACTTCCCAAGTGAGCCCACAATGGTTAAAGCGCGTGAGCTGTTAACTTTGGCGCCGCCCCAATTAATGTAGTCGTCAATTTTATTTTATTTTTTGAAGAAAGTAGTCAAATTTTGTTTGAAAAGCTATATAGTGGTGGAGACAGCATTTAAGAGTTTATGATTTCAGATCAACAACTTAGATCAGATTAGATATTTGATAGCAGAGAAATGGAGAAGAAGGTGGCGATAGTACTGAGCGTGTTTTTACTCATAATCTCAGCAAATATGGTGGCCGTTAACTCCGGCCCCGCCGACTGCAGCGACGCCTGCACCACTGCCTGCGTTAATCCTGACCGTAAATAACTCCTCTCTTCTTCAATTTTCATTTCTTCCTTTTTTTTTTCTCTCTTAGGAAACACTTAATTTTGATTAAATCAACCTCATTTTCAATTTGTGGCTTTTTATTTTTCGATTGTGCAGCTAGACTTTCGGCTCGATGCAGTCGAAAGTGCGATATAAGGTGCAGTCCAGGTAATTTTGCTCGATTTATAGTGGTTTTTATGTCTTCTGTAATCCAAATTCCTAGGGTATGATTTATTTGTGGTGATACTTTCTGTATGAATACCTATTAGCATTTGTTTGGAATATGATCTGATTTGAAGAATTTAGATGATTTGATTTGAAGAATTTATTGATGATCTAGTGAGCGAAGAATTAGGAAGGGGTTATGCAGAGGTCCAGTTTTCTATTAACCTTTGTGGTATAAGTTGGAGTTTCCGAAGATTTAGGTAAAATTAGTGAGGTAACTAGGTAGGAAGGTGTGGGCTCACTACTTAGATCGACTGATATGAAAATAAAAGTGAAAATGAGGTTCTTAAACATGACTGTATCACACACCACTCTTGTCGTATTCACCTTGTTGAGTTCTAATTGTTCGCCTTGAATATGAAAGTCGAGGTTCAAGTGGCTTGTAAATTAGTCATGTTTGCTTGAAAGAAAATTGGTTGCCCATCTCATTGTGACCTATGTTGCATAGGTTCAAACCATATCGAGATAGCCTTTCTAAACTCATATTGATGAATGCATAATCTGAGCATCATGTGTTACTCAAACTTTTGTATGTTCTGTTTTAATAGCGTGTGTGCTTTACAGCGACCCCTCGAACATACTAATAGCTAATAAGCCTCCAAAATCTTACACATAGCTAGAAGCAATCTTCCTGTCTTTTGTGTGTTATTTGAGGAATAGCTAACCAAAATTTGATCAAACAGAGACTACGATTCCACTACGTAGAAAGAATCTTTGTTGATCCTAAGTTTCCTATCTGGGGGAACAAGTATCACTAGTTTCCTAATTGTATACATATGTTTATGTTAACAAGCATACACGAGCTAAAATTATAGGTAGAAAGAAGGACACCTTAGAAGTGAGAAGGTAGATGTTCTGTCTCATGGAAGTGCCCTTGATGGTGTATGTTCTTGAAGTTTAAGAGTTCGGTGTAGAATCTGCTGCTAACTGATACAGATTTGATGTCATGGGACGTTTGTTTTTCTTAAGTATTGCTTTATTTGAGATATCTGCAACGGCAGCTTGTCAGCAGTAGAATCACTTGAACTTGAAGTATCCACACTGAGAGTTAGCAATGTAAATGCAACATTACTTGATTAATTTGTTATAGCTTCCAAAAACTGCTCCCGTGAGAAGATTAGAGCAGTTGCAGCTTGTCTCTTGTTTCAAATTCTTTTAGTTAGAGTTTCGTTTATGAGTGCCCGGACTCCTATATTTGATGTTCAGAACTAATGGTTTGGGTTGATATGATGTGCTTTGAGTTTATTGGTTTTGGTAGCTTTTTGATTTGATTTTGCTCAAAAACTCACATCTTCAATTATGCAATTTATAACATTTACACCCTATTAACAATGGCAGGACTTGAAGAAGCAAATGACCATCTAAATTGATGTTTTGGAATTCTGGAGAGCCGTTAGCTCGGCATGTGAAGAAGGACAAGGTTGCAGGTTATGTAATGTACTATGTATTAATGAATAAAAAGAAATCCAGTGTTGTTTTCGACGGATTTCTG
This sequence comes from Salvia sclarea, assembly GCA_036873715.1. Taxonomy (NCBI): domain Eukaryota; kingdom Viridiplantae; phylum Streptophyta; class Magnoliopsida; order Lamiales; family Lamiaceae; genus Salvia; species Salvia sclarea. Next base: position 2,572,311 of record JAYJMF010000030.1, read on the forward strand.
GGGCAATAAGTTGTTAGTTTCTGCTGATTATACATGGCATTGTGCAATTTTATTTTATCAATACATTCTATTTTCTTTAATGCAACTCTGGCTTGGGCCAAACAGAGATAATCGGGCCTGAAACAGTTCTATCTATTGTGACGAGAGCGTCGTTAACTGCACGTGCGAAATGTCATATATGCTATGCTGTCTTACTGTAACATTTAAATAAACTATAGTAATATATTAGAACACATTATTGAATGATTGATTTATAATAGAGAATTTGGTGTTTATTTTGATGACAGATTACGCATCCAATTTAAGGATAACGATGTTTCAGATTGCTCAAAGTTAGTAAAACGTATTGAATCAATGAAATAGCTGCCACGATTCAAAATATGATTGAAAAAACTAAATAATCAAACTAACTTGTGAAAGTAATCAAAAAATAATCTTCTGGCAAAAATAGATTCTAGCAGAAAGAAAGAGAGAAAATGAGCGCAAAAATAAAATAAAACAAAACAAGTGGTCGTCAAAACAGCAATTGAAAATTTTGCACCGATTTATAGGCATAAATCTATTTATATCCTATAGTCCCTTTTTCCCTCGATGAATTTCTAGAAGAGAATAGATGGTCATGGCTTGCTATGCAATAATGTGCAAAGCCAATTTTATTTATTTATGATGTTGGCTCAAACATATTGGCCGTGGCACTATATGTTACAAGGTGGTCACTAATGATGGCATGTCCATCCATGTTTCGGTGGCATTCCGATTTATGTTCGACGCTCCATTTATTGTTCCACTTGCAATCTTCATCGAAAGATTTATTTTGTTCTTATTAGAACAAATTCAATCTTTCGATGAAGATTGCAATGGATCATAAAAAGGAACGTTAAACACACACACATATATATATATAGGGTTAAAAAATATAATAGAGACGCCATACATTATTTACGATGATCTTGTAACGTATAGTGGTTGCACTTGATATATGTTTAGCCGATATGCATCGTAAATAATATCGGGTTCAAACCTTGCATCAATGCAGTCTTGGGCAACAAGGATCTATGAACATATATCTCTCCTAAACATCGATCCCATGAGAAATATAAGAAAGTTTATATAAAAGAGTTGCAAGGAGCTTAAGATTGAAAGATAACATTGAAGGAGAGACTATTTATAGATAACAGAAATAGAAGATTCAAAAGGAAAAACACAATTCTAATTCCTATCTAATTTTCGGAGATGCAAATTGCATGAAATTAAAGTAGGTAGGCATCCGGTTTCTAACGACCTTTTAACTACAAAATGTGTGATGCTACATCTACATGACTAAATGTTACCCATCCATTTCTATAGAAGTTATTATTGTTATTTTATTTAGGTTATTGATTTGGAGACCACATTAGTATTTCTTGCAAGAGGCCCAAACCCTATGTTTGGTCCAAACAAAGTAGCTTGTATGATTGCCGATGAAAACTGATATGGGCTAATATTTTTATTTAATAATTTAGTTGGGCCATAGAATGAGTGGCGTAAGTGGAGATTTAGGGTGGGTTTGCGTTTTAAAATTAAGTTTCATTAGTTTGGTTGGGAAGCTAAAACGATAGTAAACTACTATGTTAACAAAAGATTATTGATTTAAGGACTAAACAAACGCCTCTTCATTTCCAAGAAAGAAGAGCATTTATAAAATATAATTATTTAAATAGATAAAATCTTAATATTACTTTAATCAATCCTACCTAACAAAACATTATTTTGGAAGAGATGAACTCCTATATATCAATGTATATGTGCATCACACTATTTTAATCTATGTCTTTATACCTCATCACCTTATATAACAAGGTGATGTATATATACATCGAGGCACGAGAATTTTCGCCATTTTTGGTTGAAAAGAAAATCCCATGTTTGAATGCAGTGATAAATAAAAAAAATTAAATTCCTCCGATAAAGCATAGAAAATGTCAATATGCAAGAGTGGGAGAGGCCCTTTCTGGTAATTTCACATTTTCCCGTTGGAAATGAACAATCCAAGGGTTAATTTGACCCAGATCCCCAATCCTCACTCTCCTTCTTATCAGATCACTCTACACTCTTCCTCCGTTGTTGCTCAGCTCTTCTTTCCGCCGCCTCTCGTTGCTAGGTAAGTTTCATCCCATTTCCATCCTCTTTAGAATTCGATTTTTCATTAATTTTAATGTCCGATTTCCTAATCTAGGGTTTTTTTGTTGTTTTCTAATTCGCGAATTTTTGCTCTGTTTTGCTTTTTCCGCATTTTGATTGAGTGGATTTGCTTGGATTATCTTTTGTTTCCAGGTCGCTTCGCTTGGCTGTTAACCTTTTTTAACGATGTGAGTATTCTTTCAATTTCAGTTGCCGTCTTTTTGCGATTGTATTTTTGCGCTGATTTTTTGCCCAAGGTTACAGTTTTGCCTGTTTTGGGATGAGTGAAAGTGATTTCCTCCCTTTGCAAACTGGTGGATTGAACGTTTGTTAATTTTTTCCTTTAGGGCTGATGATGAGCCTGTAGATCCCAAAAAGGAACTCGAAGATCGATGCAAGGCTCCATGCACACGGCCACTTAAAGAATATCAGGTCTTATTCGTTTGGATTAATTGATTGTTTTTTCATTATATTTCTTCCTCTAGCTGTTTGGTCTAGTTTTATGTGGCTCATTTTCCACTCATTAGTTTATTCCTCATTATGAATTCTGATGTTTTTTGTCTATATGATTGATTTCACACCTGAAGTAATCCATAGAATGCGAGGTCCAATAGTGTGATAGTTTTGTATATATGTACGCATAATGTTTTTCATGACATTATATTTATTTCCGAATTAAACTTACTTTTGTCAATTCTAGTTCAGCAGCCAGTAGGAATTATCTGTGCTGCATGGCATTGATGCTGTTTCTATTAATTCAATTTGTGAAGTATAGGCCTAGCCACTAGTGTAATAGTTTGTTACTCTTTGTGCTTGTGTCATCGATGAAGCATTAGTCTCTGATGGTTTGCCTTGTCGTGTTCTGTTTACTGGTTTATCTTAGTTCAATAGGTTGAATGCCTTTAACTGTTGTAATAAGCAGAGGGCCCTGCTTCTGTCTTTGATGGTGTGCTAGGCGATGTCTCCATATTTTGATATGGAGTTAATGTTCAACATGCTACACATACACAGTCTCTTCTCCAACTCAAAATTCTGCACGACATATCTAGAACTCTTCAAATTCACTGTGTATATGGTGATACATTGTCTACAGGTTTCCCTTTGCAGACCTGCAAATTGATAGTTTATAGTGAGTAACCTTTCATGAATATGTATGTTTAAGACTTCATGACATGCTATGAGGATAATAAATTAAATTTGCAATTTGCAATCTTATGATAATCTCACGTTAAAGAGCTACGGAGTTGTTCCATCTTCCATGTGATTCTGGAAGTGTATGAACTGCAAACTAATTTGAGAAATCACTTTTTGTGTGAAAACTGAACGCAAACTGGACTTGTTTGGAATTTAAGGATCAACATGAGTGAACAAGCTTATATGGATCCTCAGTGCAAGTAACTGTTGAAAATTGTGGATATATAACTACTGTGATAGTGTGATACACCTTCTTCTGTTCTGTTAATCTGCTTGTTGTGTCAGTTGCTCTTTCATAAGGTCATTACTTGTTACTAGACATGGTGAAATCCACAGCCCTAATGCAGTGATCTTGGAATCTTCATAACTTTTTAACTGAGAAAAAATATTGTTCAGTGCTATTATTTTCTTAAAGATTTCTCTACAAACATGTGTTTTCTGTAATGATTCGTCTTTGTTTTCCTCATGTCCAAGCATTTTACCGCACATTTTGCACAATAGCTTGACCTTTGAAATGCTAATATGTTGTTGGTTATAGGCATGTGCTAAAAGAATTCAAGGTGATGAATCTGGACACAAGCACTGTACTGGACAATACTTTGATTATTGGCGCTGCGTTGACAAATGTGTAAGCTACATTTTCCTAATCAAACCTTTTATTTACTCATTTCTTGATACATGGGAACTTTGAACAAACTGCTTTCTGATTTACTGCCGAAATTTTTCCTGATACAGGTCGCAACTAAGCTATTTACTCATCTTAAATAACAGAAGAATACCCACATTGCATTCCTAGATCCAGATTGTCCTCTTTTGTTCCAAAAGGACCTGCCAATTCATTTTTATCGTGTTCTTGTTGTGAACAGATGCTTTCCTAGGCGAGTCCTCGTCCTCTGTCCACATGGAATTTTGAGTTTTGGAGAAATAAGAATATTGGAATTGGGTTTAATATATGCTTTTCCAAGTTGAGATTGCAATTGCTTTGTTTGATCTAAAATCTGTACTCGTGGTCAAATAATTCAGCTAATTTACTACAGAAACGATGAAATTCATCGCCAATAATTGTACTTAATGGTTTGGTTGTCATGAATTTCCTTTTAGTGCTATTAATATATTATATGTGGATTAGTTGAAAAGAGACGCATCTTATGGTGCATATATTTGATAAAACAGTTAGAAGGTTTGTGTTGGTATTAAGAGTAAAATAAATTAGATTTTTTTCTCATTTTGCTACTAATCAGAGTAAAGAACGATGACATTTTTGCTACACCGAATAACACGATATCACGATATTGCACTTTCTGGTGTGTCGTGTTTTAATTATGTCCCATCAATTTTTTTAGCGTTCTATGTTAATAACTACTACTATTACTTAAGTTGAAATCATGATTGGTAACAAAATGAGAAAAAAAAAATAGTAATTTACAAGTGAATATTAAAGTTAGTATGCAAAATGAGAATTTGATTAAAGTCCAGTAATTTACATGTCAATAGCTTGTTGGGAAATTAATTCCCCATTCAATCCTGGGAGAAACAAAAAGAATAAGAAACTAGTATATTAACCCACGCAATGTGTGGGATGAATTATAATGTTATTTGATTTCATTTAAATTTTATTTTATTGTTATGATTTAAAAATTAACCAATAAAAGTTTATATTTTTTTATATTTAAAATATGACTATATATACAATGAAAAATCATTTTATTATTTCAAATTTTACTCCACTATTCCCATAGAAATTGTCATGCTTTCCTTTTTGGGTGTCGCCTAGAAGTTTTCGTGTTTCCTTTTCGGGATACCTTTATTACTTATACAAAATATATATTTTTAACACCACTTTACACAAATTTTTAACTTTTATAAGATTCCGTGTGCAAATAAGTATAACAACTTATATGAGATGAAGGGAATAAATATTAATATATTATAATATATTAATATTTGTTGGCAATAATCATTTAAAACATATATTCCCAAAATTTATGGCAACAAAGAATTAAAAGCATTAGGCTTAATAATCCACTCCTAATAGTTATAATCAAACTTGTTATAGCACGTATAACTATTTTTTATTGATTTTAAGAAATAAATCATGTAATATCATAAAAAAATTTAGTAGTGTTATTAATGACACCACAAAAGATTTTGCTAAAAGAAATTACACCACAAAAAATAAAAATAAAATATAGATAGAATTTTAAAATGAATAAGAATTTTTTCCTATACATGTGTGATGAATTAGTAATTAATTAATAGTTAAATGTTATTTTGGAGGTAAAATATTTTTTGTTGTGGTTTCTCTTTTATATATCTTAATCTTGATACAACTTCTTTAGCTAGAAATCCAGTAAGCATTTCAAGATTCAACACAAACTGCAGACATATTTTACAACAAAATCCCTAACCTTGTTTATTTTACAAAGGATTCAACAAAAAATGCAACAAAAAACAATCATATCACATATAGCAACCTACCTACTCTTGTTCTTCATCAAAGCACTCATCCAAAGATTTGGAGAATCCTAACAAATCCACATGGGGAGTCATGAACCCTCTGTTGAAGCCCTCTTCATCTTCTTCCTCACCTTCCCGTGGAGACGAGAAATCGAGCTGCATTCCCCTCAGCAAGCTCTCGTAAGAAGACGAGAGATCCTGTGTTGTGAGCTGGTGATACTCCACAAGCTGATGCAGGCACTGGTTCTCTCTTGTCAAGTTTGCATTCTCACTCGCCAATCTCGATTTCTCCGCGAGGAGCGCTTCAAGTTGGAGCCTCACCAGATCGTCATCGTCTGGCTGAGTCCCGTCACGGAGCTTCCTGTTCTCTTCCTCCAGCAGACCGCATCTCTCCTGCATATACGCCATATCCGACCTGATCGACTTCAGCTCCCTAGCCATGCTCGCTGCTCGTGTCGCCATGGTTATGGCAAGCTTTGGAAACACACAACAACATTAGTCCCATCATTAATCAATCAATCAATCAAGACAGGCTCAAACTACTACTAAAGGGTTACATACATTTTTGGCTTTCTTCATCTTCTCCATTTCTTTGGAGCCCTTTCTCTTTGCCTCTTGTGAGTTTTCTTCGTCTTGATCGTCGTTGCAGTCCTCCGAATCCAATTTCCTCTTCAATCCTCGATTGTCGTCTTCGTGTTTCTTCTCCTCTAATTTGCTCTCTTCCTCTACTGGATTTTCTCCATCGTTGGCTTTTCTAATCGTGGCGTTTAAGATCTCACTCAAGGTCGGTTGATTCGCTAGAGTTCTAGCTCCCTTGAAATCACAGCACATAGAGAAGCATCACAAAACACATCAATTACTACTAAGTGCAATTATTCACCTTGTGATCTTGCTAGTAAAATCATTGTTAAATAATTAGACTAAAACAGCACCATATCTTAAAATTTAGAATGCAAAACATCACAACAGCACAAAATTCAGATAAATTCTTAACCAAATTCCCTAGAGATTTCGAAATATGAAATCATTCAATTACTTGAAAAGTAAAATTACTAAAATTACGGAGCTGGAGTGTTACCCCAAGAGCATTCTCGAGATCGTTGGAGAGCTAAAAACAGCACGATATCTTAAAATTTAGAATGCAAAACATCACAACAGGAGAAAATTCACATAAATTCTCAATCAAATTCCCCAGAGATTTCGAAATACGCAATCATCCAATTATTTGAAAAGGTAAAATCACTCAAACAATGGAGCTGGAGTGTTACCCCAAGAGCATTCTCGAGATTGTTGGAGAGCTGAGAAAGAGACTGAGCCACTGAATCAAATCCTCTCAGCAGAAGCATCGAGTCCTCCTTCAACCTCTTCGCGTGATCCACCGATTCAGAGCTCTATAAATCGAAAATCAGCTCCAATTTAGGGCTCAATCAGCTACGAAATCAATAAAATCAAAGCAGCTGCAGAAAACTCACCGTTTTCGGCTTCTGATTCTCGAGAAGCGTGTCGACGCGGCTGGTGAGAGTGCTCCAGAAGCGCTTATCGGAGGAAGGACTGATTATCGTGGGAGAATTCGCCATAGAAATCCGATGCCCCTGCTTATAATCGGAGCTCAATTACATCAGTTATTGATCAATAAATTTCGAATTAAATTCATCACTAAATTTTGAATTAAAGTTCGAGATCGAGGAGTAACCTTGTGGAGAGAAGCAGGGGATGGAGATTCAACTGAAGTTGCCATTAGAGCTTTTGCTTGGATTTGGAGAGAGAAAGTTTGAGAGAGAGAGAGAGAGAGAAGAGGGAAATGAATTCGTAACGGATAGTTTTGAGATTTCGACTTTTATATTGAAAGCTGTGGTAACGTTCCGATAATCCAACGGCTGCGATTTCACGAGATGAATAAATAATGTGTTGCCTAAAAAAGGGAAATTAATTGGAGTTCGTATTAATATTTATCGGAGTAGTTGGAAAACATTATTGCATCTTAGAAATATTTAAGAGGAATTTCGTGAATGGAAATATTTGAATTTGAGAAAAAAAAAAGGGGGAAAATTGCAAATTAAATAACGAACTTTACTTCAATTTGCAATTACAACATGACTTTTGGATCTTTGCAATTAAATATATAAATTTTTAATTTTTTGCAATTACAACATGGATGTTTTTTCCGTCGATTTAATTTGCAGTTTTCCCAAAAAAATTGTGATGTGAAAAGAAAAGAAAATAATTTGAAATTGAGAAAAATAAAATAGTTACATATTTGTGGCTGCTGGGATTCGAGCCCAGGTCTCCACGGCCACAACGTGGAATTCTTACCACTAAACTACAGCCAC
>JAYJMF010000030.1:2580551-2604998 GCA_036873715.1 Salvia sclarea
TATATATAGGGTTAGGTTCAGGTAGGAAATGTAAATTTCGTAAGAAATAGGAATGAATCTGGGCCTTTAATGGGTTAGATCAATTGTGGAGATTTACACTCAGTTGTGCTAAGTGTTTGTGTTGCGTGTGCTACGCAAAGGTTGTGTTAGGTGTTTGTAATGTTTGTGCTAAGAGTTTGTGTTGTTTGTGCTAGAGAACCCGTGTTACGAAATAATGAAATATATGTTAAACTCATATATTTAATATCAGTGCTAAATAGTAATACTGATAGTGCTAGACACCTATGAAAAATGTGCTAAATAAAAATTTCGCACCATAATCCACCCCTATATATATATATGCACATATATGAATATATTGTCTACGTAATTGCTCCCTTGTTTTGGAGAGAGTATAGTGAAATAATCACTATTGAGATTTAACTAAATTATATTTTAGCATATTTATTTTATCAATGTATCACGCGTGCAAAGTGATGATATAAAGCTAAACAAAATATTAACTAAACAAAATATAAAGCTATATCTGAATAACCAATCAAATTGTCGCGCGGCAATCATCGTTTATCATAATTTTTCTTGGATATATGTATGAAAATTTTCTTTTGTTTACTTTGACGACCATTAATCTCAAGCAGGGTGAGTAATGTTGAAAACACGTACTAACTGATAATCCAAAGGAAATCATTAGTTGCTATAAATTCCTGTTTCATAGAAAATAGACTGATTTTCGTTTACCAGATTCCTTTATTAAAGTTTGTTATGCATGACTATAAAAATTCCATCATTATTATTATTTATTTATTTTTATTTCCTATCACTATTAATTTAATAATTTATGATGTTGGTACAATCACAACGACAAAATCATGTAAAGAATTGGTGGAGAAATTGATTATCCACATAAGTTCGAAATTTACTTTTATATATATGATTCATTTGTTTGAAGTATTAATTAATCATAATATTTATTAAAAAAGTTATATAAATAGGGGATCTTTTATGCCATTGCATTTATACATTTGTGCAACTACTATTGCCATTTGCATCCAAAATGCAACATATTCACAGTGTTAATTTTTTATATAAGAAAAAAAGAAGAAAATTCAGCTTTTTATACGTGGCTGAATTTGATTGGCCTAATCCGGGAATTGACTTATACGAGCAGCGTGGACTTGAGAAAAGCAAGTGTCGCTTCAGCTAATTCTCTCAACTTGCTTTTCCAATTATTAAATTTAATTGTCTAACTATAGTTTATATTGAAAATAGCACATAGTTTTTAGGGAAAGAGTTAGGAAAGTTGCATTATTTAATATTTGAGTGATTTAGGGATCGTTGCATTAAATTGAACTTTAAACATAGAATCATTAATTATATAATTATAACATGAATGCCTTGAAATTTGTTTCGATTCGATCTGTTTGACCGAGGTCCCAATTTTTTATATGGAATCTCGTCTTCTTTATAAATCACATCTCAATACAATTGTTTTATTAAATCTTGAAAGCGTTTAATATGAAAGCTTTTTAGTAGCTTCAAATTAATAGTGATCCCATGCCAATTGCCAACCCCACTTTTGGACCCAAAACCTTTCTCGAATTAAAATTAATCTCAACTACATAACTATTATTTCTTTTCTGTATTAATTGTTTATTTGTTTTATCTAGTAAACATTTGGAAGATATGTAAGCTTTACCGGAATTAGAGTAGTATGAAGTCCTTGGGATATACTAGTATGTAGAAATTAATATATACTAATTAATTATGCCGGCTAAATATGAAACTGTCATCCAAAATTGAGTATCAATTTCGCATAATTGTAAAGGTTATACTAACATGCGAAATTAATACCCACTTTTGCGTCCTGTGCAACTTTTACAATGATGCAAGATTGAATTGCGTCAATATAACTTTGATAATGCACAAAATTATTTTTAAATTTGTATTTTGCACATACGTAAAACTGTATAATTTCACGTCATGCACAATTTCGCGTCACTAACTTCTCATCATATACAAAATGTCACCTTGGGTAACAATGGCTAAAATCATTATTTTTTTAATGTTTATGACTACTATTATTTTTTCGTAAGCAAAATGGTTATTTTACTTTCTGCCTCTAATAAATTAGAATGCTTATTTCATTAAATCGGGCATGGCTAGGCAGGCTACTAGCTACTTAATTCAATTCAATTGATTGAGCTCAAACTTTTTTTCAAAAGCATTAATGAATTGCAACTGCGAAATCAAAAGTAAGTCCATCTTTTGGCTACGACGTTCTATAAATAGTTTGTATAAAGTAAGGTCCGTTTCGCTATAAGTGAGGTTCAGATAATGATAAAGAAAGAAATACGAAAAGAGTTAAAAGTATAGACCAAATTAAGAGTTGAATTAGACTTTAATTAATTTCCTCATACTTGAGTCTTGACCTCCTAACCTACCCTCTAATATGTGTGTAGTATAGGTTAGAGGAGTCACAAACCCTAAGCCCTCCCTATTTATATCTTCAATTTAAACCCCCAAAACTAAAAGCAATATTACAATAAATATATACATATATAATATGAAATTTTTTATTTCATTTTATAATTAATATAATTTGCCGATATTTATACATGCAAGGGGTAAATTCAGTAGGTTTCAACTCACGCATGGTTGTATCGCAATTAAAGGCTTTCCTTTTTCTTTCGAAACTAAAGGAAATATATCAGTTGTTTTAATTATTTGTATGACTATATGTTTAGAAAATTATAGCTAATAGATTTGTAGTTAATTAAATTGTCATATATATGGTATTAAAAAATATGGGAAATTGCGTTTTTTGTCCCATCATTTTAGTGTTTTTTCGAAAATATCCCAGTCTACAGGTAATTACAAAAAAGTACCCATCATTCAAGAAACGCATCATTTATGTCCCCAAAAAAAATTCCGGAGTCGAAATTTTGACTAGAACTGCCGGCGTTGTTGTTCGTGGCCGTGTGACGGTGTACGTCTGGTCGTGCCTCGTGAAATCCGCCGATGTGATGCCCCATGTGTTTTGCTCGCTTGTGTGTAGTAATTAGGTATTGTTGGCCTTTTATTTTTTATTTAACTGTTTTTTATTCCAAATAACACATTACACGGCATACCACGTCAACAATCCGGTAATCCTAGTCAAATTTCGATGCCGGATTTTTTTTTTTTTTCAGGACATAAATGATGCTTCTCGAATGATGGGTACTTTTTTGTAATTACCTTCAGACTGTGACATTTTCGAAAAAATGCTAAAATGATGGGACAAAAAATGCAATTTTCCCTTACTATTAAAAAGATTGATTAGTAAAAAAAAATTGATCATTTGAATGATGACTTCTTGAATTATTTTCTAAGAGAACGAGACAAGAAGAATTCTAACTTTTCATGGACCAATAACACACCAATCAACGGTTGACGCTTTCCGTTGATCCTATAGATCCGATCTAATACTATTTCATGAATAAAATATAGTATAGAGGAAGTGTATATAATAAGAATAATAATAATACAAGATACAAAAACAAGGGTTTAATTATAAGAAGAAAAAAAAAATAGCACTTAATACCGATCTTAGACTCTTAATTGATCATAGCCATCACAAAATTTCTCTCCTAATAATAACACTAGGGTTCGGATTTTCTTTCTTTACTAATAATAGAGTGCCGAATATTGAGTTTTTGCTGAAATTTATGCTAAGCGGAAAATGACACGAGTACTTGTATCTTATTTCATTAAAAAATCAACCAATAAATGACATAAAATCTATATATTATGTTTATTATTTTTGGGGGTTTATTTGTAACTTTACATTGAAACGGATATACAACTGCAATTTTTTTAATTGGAGATAACTGCAATTAGTCTTTAAGTGAGTGCTTAAATCTTAATAACATAATTAAATATAAGAATATCTTCGTAATTTTCAATAAATATGAGCCCTATTGTTAGGGAGGTCCATAATGCTAAGTTGAAAAATGCGGCAACGCCTTTTGTTGTTAGCTTTGGCCAAAGACCTAACTTACCTCTACCACCTAATTAAGTCACCTTAGTTTCAGATTTTATATATGAATTTATGTTATCTAGAACATCTGCGCATGTGTGTACATACATTTTTTTAGATATATTCTAAATAGGGAATAGTTCAAATATAATATTTATTTTCATAAAATCTACTATCTAATGGCTGAACTTATAAAGTTAATAAGTTCGGTGCATAGGTTTGCCGTTCGCAGGCTTTTTCACAAAAAAAGAAAAAGAAAATGAATATATCGTTATTACAACTCAACCTCATTTGTATATCCATTCCTCTATTTATATAGAGAAGTCTCATTACTGTAACATTTCACTAAAAAGATCATATATTTCCTAAAAATTACCTACATTTACCAACTAATTATAAATTATCTCACAAAACAAAAGTGAAATAAAACTAAATTTAAGGTTTGCTTACTGTATTTAACGAATCTTATTGGACAAATTCAAAGAAATCTGGCTTTAACAATGGTATTATGCTCTCGTAAAATAGATAATAGTGTGCCCGATTTAAAATGTATCGTTGGCCCAACAGTATTCAGATACATTTTATTTAGAAAGGCTTTTTACTTTTTTCAAATGAGAAGATATTTCAAACAATAATACCACGGAATAAAGCTCATAAAATAGTAAGATAAGATGATGAAGAAAATGTGGAAAAAAAAAAACTGGAGATGATTCTTTTTTTCCCCGAACAAAAGTAACAATATATAAATTGTTCAAAATATTCCCCTATTTCGCAAAAGGCAAACACTGTTAAGACCAGAGTTCGCAGTCTTGGAGCAGAGCTTCATAAAAACCTATTTCTATTCTCTTCACTAAATTCTTTTTGACCTTATGAAAAACTCTAATCCCCACCAAAGGGCAACGGTCACTAGAAGTAATCATCAGGATGTACCATCAGTAAATTATTCCTATCCCACTTCCACGAAACACCAAAACTATCGAAGCATTCTACTTCGTGCAAACACGTGATTGGTCGCCAGTACTGTATGTTTTCCACAACCGAAACAACACAGAAGAAGGACCTTAACAAAACAAGGATCTCAGTAGAAATCAGAACCTCAAGATTCCAGCTTAGTGTCAGAAGAACTCAATCCAGCAGAAATGCCCCCAATATGCGAGTCAAACAGAAATATTTTTGGCGGCCCTTCTTTCAAGATTTTGAGGGATGGCTTTGAATTGATGTACTGCTTAACATAGAAGTAACAAGTATTTCAACAACAGATACAAACAATACAGCAAAAGCAATTAATCAGTAGAAAATTGAGGCGTTGTGTACCTTGGTAACATCCTTGAAGAAAGCATTGATTTCTTCTTCAGTAAGACCACCCTCATCACCCTCGGCATTTTCCTCCCATCCCATAGAACGTAGAAATGCAGCCTCTTCCTCCTCCGAAAATATAACATCCAAGCTAGGGTGCTTCTTTCCGTTGCTAATATGCTTCTGCAAATCACAAGCATCACCATTTTCCATTTGGTCGCCTCTAATCTCAGACAAATTGTCCCCACCCAAGCTTACACTTAAGGAAGTTCCACCAGCCTGAGAAGTATTACCACACATAGGCTCCATCTCAGACTTATCTGAAGAGGATGGTGAAGTTGCAGTGCTAATCTCCAGGGCGGATAAGGAGTTTGCTGTCGGCGAATCAGGAACGGAAGAAGAATTCCCCAAAGATTTCTTCCTCACTGAGTTGAAAAATTCATTTCGGCTCTGAGCTTGGGAAGTGGGTCTTTTCTCCAGCACAGTAAATACAGGCTTCCGGTCATGGACTGGGTTGTTAGATGAACCCCTAGTTGCTGTGGGTCCAGAAACGGATGGAGCAGCAAGTGGAGAACTCACAAGTTTGCTACTGCTTGTCGGGCTCAAGCTATCCTTCATAGCAGGAGCAGTACCATTCTTTTCGCGCACTGACTTGAGAACATGGAGCTTCCCCACATTTGATGCTTTTGAAACATCACCCTTCACAGGCCCAACCGCCTTATTTTTCTGTTTATCAGAAGAATTGAAGACCTGTGTCATATAACAGCATAGTTATGCCTCAGTAGAATGTAACCTACCAAATATAACTAACATCAATAAACAAGGAAGTTATCTTTTTTAACACAACTCATTTTCAGTGGAAGTAAGACTTGAAGTAAACAAACTTTTGCAGTTTAGCTCAAATCATGATATACTTAACAAGTGTGGTGGCAAAAGATATAATGATGGACTGTGGCCAATTCAACCTTAACAGAAGATAGGAGTCTCTATATAAGGGGCTCAAACAGTTTATAATTATTAATTTATAGAAATTTTTGCCAGTCTCCAACAAACATTACTGGAGAAGTGGAATAAAAATATCAGATGTTTCCCTCCTTTAGAATACGCAATTTCGTAAGTCACAGCAGTAGTTACTCAACCAAATACTTCTATAAAATAAGATTCAACTAAATAAAATAATAGTGGTCATGATGAAACCATTCTATCCATTCAAAAATATCAACAATTCCGTAAGAAGGGCATCTCCTGCATTCTGCATAATGTATGGCCTAAGATGGCATCTTCTCCATTCTCCATCAGAATTAGCTTGCACAAACTAAGATGATCTCACTTTTTCTATTTAGAGTTGAGGTTCACTGATCCTTGTGTGTTTTTAATTCTGTATAAAGCTTGGAACATGATGGTATACCGTGAGAGCATAAAATTCACAAATATTTTCATTAAACATATATCCGAATCAGAGGGCTGAGGGCATATCTGGTGAATGCAGATTCAATCCAATATGTCAACATGGCATACACGCATTAAAGCATGATTGCAGTTACAGAAGAAAAGTCAATTAACATGAAAAAGAAAAAAGAAAAAAAAATCAAGCAAATCTAATGTTATTTTCTCTTGTCAGCTGTATTTTTTCCATCAAGATTATAGATGTCCATCTATTGTATGTGGCAGAAACAAATTTTACACCTAGTATAAAACAAAAGAGATGCTCTTAAAAAACAAGAGAGTCAACAGTTTTGAGATGTCCCTTCAGGCATATTCCATCAGTCTTGTATTATAATATCTCAACTATCAGCCTCTCCACAGACTACAATTGTCAGTCACTGCATAAGGGGTCTGTCTGCAATCTGCATTATGCCTTGATCTTCTTCATTAAAATACCAATTTGGCTCATTGGAGACAACCAAAAGAGAGAAAGTACTAGCCTCATACTCAAAAAAAGAGCACCGCACATATGCATACATGAGCATACCACAAGGTCATACTTTACATATCGTATATTCAATAGGGTAAGATTAATTGCATTGGGGGCTCTGTCTATTATGAAGATCTGAAATTGCTTCTCGGACATTTACAATAAGTATTTTCCCGCATTATTCTATTTAATCATTGATTTTACCCAACTTACAAAAAGAGAACCAGTGATATTAAACTGATAAACAAAAGCAGTTTTGCTAATTCATCATTTAACTAAAGTAGAAAATAATACAATTCTTCAAAGCACATTAAAAATTAAAGGGGAATCATGACTTGAAATCTCACCAAAGTTTTAGGCATTGATGGCGTCACAGGAATTAATTGCCTGGATTGTTTGATAGCCAGTTCTTCAAGTCTCTGAGTTCCCACCGATAACTGCAAAAATAACATTTGAGCATCATCTTATGAGCAAACATACATATCATCTCTCTAATATACAGACAATTAACCCACCGACGGAGTAGTTTGACCACGATTAGGAGCCTGAGCTACTGCTTCTGCCATATTGAGATTGGTGCTTGAGCCCAAAGCCCCATGTGTAGAGCTTGGTGTAGCTGATTGCTGCACAGGAGAGATGCCATTACTATTGCTTCCAACTAAAACAGGAACCTCTGCCAAAGCTGAAGTCCATTTTTCGCCATTGACAATAGTTGAGGAGCCTAAAGGTAAGCCCTGAAGAGCAGAACTCAGACCAGGAGATGGGACTCTTCCAACCTCAGGAAAAACTGTTCTTTCTTCAGCTCCCAATGATGGGAAATCTTTTTCAAGAAATGTTTTCTTCACACCACCAATGGAACTGCTCTTAGTAAGTACACCATTGGCTTTAGTTCTAAAGGCAGTACTAGAATCAGTTACAACTTTCTTGTGCCATGTATCTGCATTGTTTCCAGAAACCATTGAATGAGAACGCCTGAACCCATCCCTCTCATATTTACTCAACAAGGTAGCCCCTGATCCATCTGAGGAGTCCCGCCGTCGACGGTCTCCCATAATTGATTTTTCTCTATCACGAGAATCATATGTATTCCTCTCCCAATCCCTATCATGTTGCTTGCCAAAACTACTATGAGACCTCAGATGCCCAGAACCATTACTACTAGAACTTCGGCGGAAATATGAAGAAGTTGTTCTATCGGAACTAAAAGATCGTCCGAAATCATGACCATTACTATTCACAAATGACTTATTTCTTGCAAGCTTCGATGAGGTTTGATCATCTAAACAACAAAAAACATCATCAGAAACTCAAAACAGACAGACGACTAAAAATGCTTGATAATATAAATCAGCTTACAATGACGAGATTACCTGAATTTGATACAGAGCTGCCTCCATTCAGACTTCCAGCATTTTTCAACCATTCTGGAACTAAAGTGGGCTCACTTCTTTCCATAACTAGCACTAAACATTATCTTGTACGAAACAATAAATGAAGAGATAATCTTACTCTTATCCTAGAGTTAATGACTATGCATCCATATCCTCACCTGACAGCCAATATTGTCACGTTTCAACTCCCGGACAAATCAAATGCCCATTGTCACAAAACTTAAGATTAAACTCAATACTTATAAATCCCCTTCACCATAAATCCTTTTCGTTAATCCCCACCTTACTGCCCTAATGGCCTTCTCCAGTACTCATCAGCAAGAATTCCAACAAGGAATTCAAAAAACCATGTATCAGTCCTTAAGGAATCAGGTACTCAAATAAATCTGCAATGCACAATACATGCAACTCTGGCTTTTCTTTATCCAATATATATAATATACCAAGCCAATCAAGAACTCCTCCACTCAATCAATCAGAAAAAACAAACTTAATACACCTCTCCACTGCAGAAAAGGCGTCAGTAACAGCTTCTGAAGGACTTGGCACTCAAAAAATTCAAGCCAACAACACCCTACTATCTCAAGAGCGAGTAAATTAACAAAGCCCACTTAATTCCACCCCACTCTACGCACATATAACCCCCAAAACAGAACAATCCCTCAGAAAGAATGTGAATAGAAGCGCAGATAACCAAACCCTATACCCTAAAATCCATCCAACAATTGAACGCAAAAAATCCCTAGGGTTTGAGCAGTCCAGCAACACGCAAAATCCCCAAAAAATCAGAAACAGTCCTTGTATATATGAATGACTAGAAAAATAGACTGAGCCCGATTTTTTGGATTGCAATTGAGAAACTAGAAATCTATAACCTCAATAGTCGCCTTTTAGAAGGGTGGAAAACCCTACTCCTCTGCACTCGCCGCCGCCTGAGTCGTTTTATGTCGTTTCAGAGTCTGTAAATAAATATGTTAATCGATGGGATTTTTTTTCCTAGAGAAAGAAAACAAGTAACGCCTAATTTCTCGCTTTTATGCTAAACTGCGCAGCAAAGTGTGATGGATGAGAAGAGATTAAATCTGTGTAAATTTGACGAGAGAGATTAGAGAGAGATTTTTGTATGTATATATATGCGTTGGTATTTTGAGGAAGTTGTGTGTTTCTCTCCGTCTGTGTTTTAATAGGTTGCGAATTGTGAAGAAAGTCAGTTTTTATAGCCCTATTTTCTCTCTCTTTTCCAATTTTTCTTTTTCCTTTCTTTTCCTACCTATATTTATTTCACAAAAATTTACCATGTGATATTATCATACATACTGGTCAATATTCATAGGATAATATATTTATAAGATTTCATAGTTTTCTATTTTTCTAGTATATACGTTATAATGTATAAGGATTCGATAAAAGATATCTATAACTTTTATTCGATTAGTATCTTTATATTTCGTATGTATCAGAATCGTGAAAATATATTAATATAATGATAAGTATATTAGTAGATTTTCACTCGCCATAGGTGCATTGGGCTTCGATATAATTTTGTGACAACTAATTAGAGTCTATTGTTAAGATTAATGTGAGTTTCGAAGATAAGAAGTTTAATCTTCGAGTGACAGATCGAAATTCATTAACTTCTTAATTAATATTGCTATAATGGTTGGGATGTGGCAGTATCGTATCATAAATTTTGATATAAATTTATTTGATCGAAACAAAATAAAAATGAACTGTATTAATATCGTTAGGTATTTTATTGAGAATAATTTGTAACAATGAGATATAGTAGAAAATTAGGAAATTGGACTGGTTTAGTACTAGACAACTATACTAGTCCTAACTTGTATCTAAAGCCAACCTATACATAATGATAAACGTTTCTATATAAATGCATGCATTTTTTAATTCACTGGCTTTGAAAATTCCACCAACACTCAAACGGTGACTTTGAAATGGTTGGTGTCATCACAATCACTAAAATTATCCAACTAAATATCAAATATAGATTTTGGTCCTTTCTGGAAAAACATTTTGCTAAAGTTTGCTATTGTGATTTGAATTTAGAAATTTTTATTAGGTCGCCACGAAATGTAGGTATAGCTAGCGTTTCATTTTTATTTATCCTTTTCAGGATTTAATTTATAAAATTAGGAATTAATTTAAGGGATTGGAGTGCTTACGGAAACTCTTTTAAGGACAACTTAGCATAACTGCGGAAGTTGTTATTGGTGAGTTGTTGGATCAGCACTGGGTCAGCACTCAGTCGGATATTCATTCGGTTAAGGTGGGAATTAGGGAAGCGTGTGACTTCATAAATATCTTGGCATGAAAGACTACAATGCAAATATACAACGTCCAAAGGACAACTGGACAAGTTCCGAAAGAAGCTGTCGGTTTAGTTGTTGGGTCAATATTTATTCTGTTATTCTAATCTCGTGGTTGATTCGTGGGCTTTGATCAACGGTCCAAATCAGGAGATTAGGAGGGTATTTGGTATAATGATCTGTTTTCATGTTTATCTTCTTGCCATGTTAGTCCAAAAGGAAATATCTTGGGGTTAGAGAAAATTAGTTATTGCCCAATTTAGTAATTGTTGTTGCCATTGTTTAGTGAATTGTCTATCACATGGATGTAAACATATTGTCCAACCATGTAAATTCTGATTGCTACTGACGTGCTTTAATTTCAACAATTTAAAAGTGACCTAATGGCCCCATCAAACTGTGCTCTACCCAATTTGTCGAAATCGAAACCCTTTCCGCTTGAATTGGTCATTGGTTTTCAAGAGAAAGAGTTTGTGCTGATGTACGGAACTTAAATTACCAAGTTATTTCACATGTGAACAATATATTAAAATGGGTGAATTTATTTTCTTCTAACTGAAATTGTCAGTCTTGATGCCAAATCTGATTTGCAATGCTTTTATCTTATCAAGCGGTTCAGACTTCTTTAGTTGCAAATTGTGTTATCGTTGAACTGTTATGGTTAGGATATCAAGTTATGGAGCTTAACGGGGATTATAATCCCTGTTTATCAATGTGTTGATCTACTTTTGTGTTTGCAGATGCAATCTCGAATTTATGTACCAATATATAATGTAATCAGTATATTGTTATTTCACCTTTTTATATATTATATGGGATGTAATAGTCAAGGTGCATCCGAGCAGACCATGTTGGTGGTTTATGCACTATGTTTTAAGTTATACGAGAATTGGTCTGGCAGATATAGTTATGCTCTACATACGACAAATAAGTCGACGAAAAACTACGTAATAAGAAATTAAATCATGCTCTAACCACAAGGAAATTGCTAAATGTGCAATATGTATGTATTGAAGCAATGTTTGCAAAAAAAAAAAAATTCCTTTAAACTGTGGAGCATAAGTTCTTTAAACTTCTTGAATTAATTTACATTCTTAACAGAGTGCTTCACAATAAGTTTGATAAGACCCCATATAAAATGTGCTTTAATCCTAATTTCAAATATTTGAGAATATGGGGAGGTATCCTGCTAAAGCAGCATTGAGTGATTCGAAACAACTGAATGTGGAATCTAAGTTGTTTAATTGTGTGCTTAAAACTCTATTGACTCTAAATGACCATTCTATATGTGAATCTCATGATGGTGAATTCTTTGAGCATATATTTCCTATGAAGACTAACATATTGTTGTTGAGGATGTTCATAGTATTTTACAAGATGATCAAGATAAGAATTCTGATCGTGCGTCTCATGAATCCGAGCTAAGAAGGAGTAAGAGGAAAAGAACAGAAACTTTGTTGGTTACGATTTCATCATTGCTTTTGTTACCAAGTGTTCTAATAAGATTGATGATTCTACTGTTGAAGCTTTCTTGCTTGGGGATGATCCTCTTTGGAAACACTGTTGTTGTGACTAATATAGGTGCTCCTCTTTGGAAAGAAGCTATGCAAAGTGAACTTGAATCTATAAATGATAATTACTCTTGGGAACTTGATGATTTGCCTGTTGATAATAAACCTATTAAAACAAATATTTTTTTTATACAACTAAAATCTGATGATTCGTTTGTAAAGGCATAAGGCAATATTAGTTATGGTGGGATATTCCTAGAAAAAAGATGTTGATTTCTTTGACACTTATTCTCCCGTTGCACGAATTTCTTCCGTCAGAAATCTAGTTACTTTAGCTGCTATTCATAATTTGATTGTGCATCCAATGGATGTGAGAACAATGTTTTTAAATGATGATCTGGATGAAAAAAAATTATATTGTACAACCTGAGAATTTTGTTGTGCTAGGGAAAGAACATAAAGTGTGCACATAGAAAATGTCTTCATATGGTCTTAAACATTATCCTACACGGTGGTATGAAATGTTTCACATTACTATTCTTTCTAATGGATTTTTCATGAACTGTTCTGAATCATGTTTATATGCCAAAACCTGTAGATTGGAATGCGTGATGATATGCTTATATGTGGATGACATGTTAATCTTTGGATCTTGTCGTGATCTTATTTTTGTAACAAAATCATATTTATCAATTGTGTTTGATATGAATGATTTGGGTGAAGTTGATGTGATTCTTGGCATTAAACTAACTAAAACATATCTTGGATATGTATCGAGTCAGTCTCATTATGTGGAAAAAGTGCTTAGCCGCTTTGATTGTTGTGATTTGGTTTATGTGAAAAACTCATTATAATCCCAACATGCATTTGAAAAACAATCTTGCTAAATCTATTTCTCAAGAAAGATATGCAAGTGTTTTGGGGAGTGTAATGTATTTGATGAACTGTACTCGACCTGATATTGCTTATGCTATGAGCTGCTCGAGTCGATATACACATAATCCTAGCAATGATCATTGATTTGCACTTTAGCGTTTGTTGAGATATCTCAAGGGAATTGTTGATTTCTGTTTACATTACTCTTAACTTTTCTAATATGTTAGAAGGTTATTGTGATGAGGTGAGCTCCACGAGTGGATATGTTTTCACTCTTGGCGGTGGTGCAATCTCTTGAAAATGTGGAAAAAAAAAAAAAAAAAAAAAAAACTTGTATTGCAGGTTCTACAATAGAGTCTGAATTTATATATAGCACTAGAGTTGGCGAGTCATGAGGCGAAATGGCGCCTAGAACTATTGACAGATGTGTCGTTGGGTAAGAGGCCTCAATCACATATTTCTATTCATTGCGACTCACATGTTGTTATCTCTATTGCTAAAAACAGTGTCTACAATGGGAAGAGGAGAAACATCTAGCTAAGACATGTAGTGATGAGGGAGATACTTGGTGATGGAGTGATTTCTCTAGACTATGTGAGGTCTGAGGAAAACTTTAGCAGATCCGTTCACCAAAGCACTCATCAAGAGGCAAGTGCAAGAGCTCTCAGTCGGAATAGGGATAAAGTCATTAAATGGAGACAATAGACTCAGCGGATACCTAAACGTCAAACGAAATCAAGTGAGCTTGTTTTCATTTAATTTATGTTTCTGTATATCTTATGTTGAATACAAAGTTGTAAAATTAACTGCGAGCTGAGTGGTTCTACTATGGTAGACTTGATCGCTGGCTCTACTGCGGTAGATTTGATTAATGGTTGTATTGCGGGGAACTACAGATATAGATGAATTAACGCTACTATGGTAGACTTGATTGATGGTTTTACTGCGGAGAACTATGGACATAGATGAATCAACGCCTGTTGAAAGTGATACCACTGCAGTGGATAGTTGATTGTATTATGATTGTCAGGCTGAGCATTGGGCTCTTGATGACTTATGAAGGTCATGTGTTCGCTCACATCACTAATGTTTACAAATTTAAATCGAAAGATTATCTATATTTATGTATCAATGTTTCTCTCGCAATTTCACTTTTTCTCTGCTATTTCCATTTGTGGGGATTGATGGAAATGGAAAGTAGCAGAGGTTTTTTGGGCTTTCTTTTGTTAAGTGGACTTTGTTATTTTTATTTTTGTTGCTTGGGCTTTTGCTTTTAGGCTTACTGTTGTGCCTTAAGACAATTGGAAAGAGACCGCCATTTTCCCTACGCACGTTTGCGAATATGAGGCGCCGACTAAGCATCTATCCTTCCTCTTCTTGGTCCTCTGACAAAACATCACGCGGACGTCGGGGTTTGTGTAAGCCTTGGGGGAGTGTGTCGGCAACGAGACTTGGCACCGAGGGTCTGCCATGATCACTTTCAAGGCAGCGACGAACTGGCGGCACAATTATCTCTTCTCATCTGTCTTCGTTTTTATGTGGGCAGGTTTCAGATTTCGTTGAGGACTTTCATCAAACAGGTGGCATGTAGTTATGTTATAGCTGCAAGTTCAAATTCCACTCAGGCATTCCATTGAATAATTTTTATATTTATTAAAATGTGTGTCAAAGTTTAAGAAAACATATAATTTGAATGCAAGGTAATATCAAGCCTTTTGTTTTTCGTTACCTTATGAAATAGACACTGACCTATTTATAATTGTGACTCGATAAAACTAACGAACGACTAAGATCATTCAAAGACAAATTTGATCTAATTATCTAGATATTTTTCTTAGAAGATTATATCAAACAATCAAATGTGTTTTTCAAGAGATCTCTAGATCTAGTTTCTAGAACTTGAAATTCTTTTTGGACCAACATTTAGAACTTAAGTTTCTATTGATACTTAGTAAAAAATGCTTCCATTGACTCATACTTATAAGATCATATATTTATGTATGTGAATCCATATACTGCTATAAGTAAAATAAACTCGCGTCATTGGACCCGTAGAAGGCAACCAAAATCCATTCATTGTCGCCGCTTACAATGAATTAATATATATATCCACTTACAACTTACAAGTTATGTAATTTGGCTTTGTTTCTGATATTAATTTAAGGGAGATTTTATACATAGGTGCCATTTTATTCAATATAGCTTTTTATATGGAAAAGGAAATACTATTAATATGTGATTTTATCATTTAGCTTCCGGTCTAAAATCCAATAAATATTAAAGAAAATCTATCTATATAGCCCACAACCACAATCAAGAAATCTTACATAAAAGTACAAAGTCAACACCATCAAAAGAAGAAACATAGTCCAAGATAATTCCTTATATTTGCTGCTCCATGAATGGTTGATATTTGATTAGAATCTTATACTTTACAAATAAATTGAGATATGTTAAACTCCGTCTCTTTCTTTAGTTCAACTATTTCAAGATATAATATTTAACTGGAGGTAACATAGTAATATACTTTTGAATAGAAGACTATATTGAATAAAAAAGAGAGGTAGGCATAATTGTATGAAGAAACATTTGAGAAGAGATGTGAACATGGAAATGAAGCCCAAAAAGAGGACCAACCATGATTTAGTCCGTACGATTTTTCATTTTTGGCGGGAGGCATTTTGATACCTCGACTCGAGGAGACGCCACGTGGCAACGCGTCAGACTTTTCAAATATTTACCTCCATGCCCTCTCTGTCAGTCAACCCCCCCAAATCCGGTCAAACATTAGACGCCCATTTGCAACTCCGCTTTCGACTTCAACGCCAACACCTACTCAGCTCAACGCAGCTTCTCTCATCTCCTCTCAATTTCACACGCTCGCCCTGGTTGATGATTACGCGAGATGCTGAATTCGAAGCAGAAACGGCAGCACCACCTCCAGCACCGCCCGCGCCTTGATCGGCGGAACGCGATAAAGAACATCGATTACTACGCCGGCGATGATGGCGACGGGAGCGGCTTCAGCTCCCCGTCCACCTCCTCGAACTCCTTCTCCGACGACCACTCCGTGCACAAGACGCGCTCGCTCGACCTGCTGCCGCTCTCGGACCGCACCAGCTTCCGGATGGAAGGGATCGAGGGGGAGGCCGATCAGATTTTCAGGTACCTCGGTCTCAGCCCCGAGGATTTGTCGATTCCGGTGGCGGCGTGGGAGGCGAGAAAGAGTTTGTCCCCCAGGAGTGAGGTTAGGTCTGTGAGGAGCGGCGATCGAGGTGATTTGGGCGAGGATTTTGGTGGTGCGGTTAGGGTTAGTGTTGGGGATGGTGAGGTCGAAGATGTTGACGGCGTGAATTTGGATGATGTTCATGTCGGCGCTGCTGTAGTTAGTCGATATGAAGCCAATAATACGTTGATTGGTAGTGGTGGACAGGGAATTAGGCCGTCGAAATCAGCGCCACCTGCTCGGAGCAGAAGGTCATTCGAGGAAAATGTTTCAGCTAGGGTGAAAGCGCAGGATGCAACTGAACTAATTTTGGATAATGATGAAGTTAGGGCAGATGAAATGAGTGGAAACCGAACAAGTTTAAAGATTAAAGACTGTAGGCCATCGAGTTTGGCTCCTCCTCCTGTGGTGATGCATTCGGTTGTGGACCATACGAGCTCCACTTGGGACATATTTAGAGACTTTGGCCCTCAAGATAATCAGGAATTGGAATCACGGGGAGAGATTTGCCATCTGATTCATGAAGTTGAAGAAAGTGAGGAAGTTGGAAGGAGAAATATTACGCAAGAAGTGAGCGAGGAAGCTGGAGAAAACGAAGGTGGGGTAGACTTGGAATCATGTTCAGATTCTTCAAATGATGAAAGAGGTGGCAGTTCCATTGGATTCATTGGCGAAAACAATCACACTATATCACCAAGTGGTTCATTGACTTCATTCAGGTCGAGTATTAAATCCTGGCAAAAGGGTGATTTCCTTGGAAGTGGATCATTTGGAACTGTGTATGAGGGATTCACTGAGTAAGTCATTCTTAATACATACCTAGTAGAATTACTTGATCAGTATTATGCTCTATCTACCTTTGAGAAAGAAGGAAAGAAAAAACTAATTACATAAATTGCATCTTAACTAGGAATGTTCAACTGGACTGTAAATTGCATTTCATGTGTGCATATAATTATTCTTCTTCCTTCCATGCCCTGCCCTGAATTTAGGCTAACATTGCTATCGATTATAAAAGAATGAACATGTGGTTATAACGTTAATACCTATGATTGAATTTTAGGAAACTTGTTGAATTGGTGGGGGGCAACATAGCATGTATGATAACTTAAGGGGCTGAAGATCCATAGAACTACAAAAAACTGGAAGCTGGTGTCAGTTTTTACATTAGCTCCTGTCAAATGATAAGGTCCAGGGGGGTTGTCATCCAGTTGGACGACATAAGTTGGTGATTTGAAAAGATTCAGATGTGTCTTTCATATGTAGAAGATATGGAATCCAAAATATTGAGCTCCACTGTGGTTTTGGAAGCACAAAGATGAAACACACCTAGATGGAAAATATATATTTTGACCAAGCAATTGATGTTTACTCTTAGTGTATATGAGATCTTGAGAACTCCTGTGCAAATTCATGGGTGGAGTTTGGTCTTATTGGTTCTTTTATCCTTTGGTTCTGGTATATAGAGTGCATTCTTTAAAGCAACTCCATGCAATGATTGCACAAGAAGCTCATGAAGGCTTTTCATATTTGTTATGGATCATTAAGGAAGTTGCTACAGTATTTCTCTGGGTCCTTACATTTTAGTTCCTTCCTATGCTGCAGTGATGGGCTCTTTTTTGCTGTGAATGAGGTATCTCTTCTGGACCAAGGAAGCCAGGGCCAGCAAAGCATTTTTCAGCTTGAACAGGTATAATAGTTCACAATGTATTTTGTAAGATATGAAAATCATTGTGCAGATGCCTAGACCACCACTTGAACTTTTATTTAACCTCTTATGAAATTTTCAGGAGATATCTCTTCTAAGACAGTTTCAACATGAGAATATTGTTCGCTACTTGGGCACTGACAAAGTATGTTGTTAACTTCCTAAGTAGATGATTCCACTATCAGTTTGCTTACTATTTTCTCTTGGCTTTTAATATGAAACTTTTTTATCTTTTAGGATGATGAAAAATTATATATTTTCCTTGAGCTTGTAACAAAGGGCTCGCTCGCAAAACTATACGGAAAATATCAGCTTTGGGACTCCCAAGTCTCTTCATATACAAGGCAGATTCTAAGTGGGTTGAATTATCTCCACAGCCGAGATGTCGTTCACAGGTGCTATATTTCATCTGAGTATTCAGGTTTCTGTGCTCATTGTTAGTGATCATTGTTCTTCTATTTTATTACTCCCTCTGTCCCATTCTTCTTGTCCCCTTTCTTTGGGCACAGAGATTAAGAAAGTGGAGTTGATGAGTGTGAGATAGTATAGTACATATGGGGTCCACATGCTTTTTGTGTGTAAATTTTTGCCAAAAAAGAATGAGACAATAAGAATGGGACGGCCCAATAAAGAAAGTGGGACAAGAAGAATGGGACGGAGGGAGTATAATATATTCTTATTACTACTTTATACAACTTACACTATTTTTTCAACTCCCCTTAATTTTTGTGGCGAAAAGAAGTGTACCAATAATTGAAGGACGCAGAGAGTAATATATTTTAACAAATATACATGGGATAAATGATAAATCAATATAAATATTGCGTCATGAAAAACAATTAGTCCAAATAAAAGCTCTATACAACACGTACAAAACGATTTGACTGATCTTACGTGACTAGACAATATTTTGATTGAGTCGCCACTTGTATCCACAACCACAAATGTGTCCCAACTCCTAGTAACTACAAGTGCATCCGATAAGCTCGAACGTAAATAAGGCAATAACCTATTTATTCTTTTATTGAAAAAGTGAAAATGGGTTGCTAATTTATGCATCGGACACATCATCATGTTTGATTTAACTTATAGCACGTTCCAAAACAAATTAAATGGCAAATTGCTTGAAAAAGTGAAAATGGGTTACTAATTTATGCATCGGACACATCATCATGTTCGATTTAACTTATAGCACGTTCCAAAAGAAATTAAATGACAAATTGTTTGTAAAATTATAAATTATTGGTAAATTTTGATTTTTTTTCATAAATTATAAAATTGGTAGCTAATATCATAATCTTTTAAAATTTGTTGAATTTTTCCCGAATTCAAATTCCGACCAAATTAAAACTGACGTGACGTCATTTTTCGGCGTCCAAAATGGCTCAGTTTGGCAAATTGGTTGTAAAACAATAAACTATAGATAAATTCTGATTTCACCTATAAGCTATAAAAAATTTGTAGATAAATACATATACTATTAATATTTCCTAAATTTCTCCAAATTATAATTTCGATCAAATTGAAACAAACGTACGTAACACTATTTTCCACCTCGATGGTCAAATATATATTTCATTCATTATTTTCCCCTCCCTTTATATATTCAGTTTTCATGGGAGGGAGGGAGAGAGAGAGAGAGAGATGACACTATAATTAAAAAATTACATATTTTTTGGACGGCAAAAAATAGTGCTACATACGTTTGTTTCAATTTGGTCGAAATTGTAATTTGGGGGAAATTTAGGAAAATGTTTATAGCTTATGGGAAAAACCGGAATTTATCTATAGTTTATGGTTTTACAGCTTATTTGTCAAATTAAGCCATTTTGGACGTTGGAAAATAGCGTCACGTCAACAAATCCGACGCCACGCCAGTTTTTATTTGGCCAGAATTTAAATTTTGGGAAAATACAGGAAATGTTAAAAAATTATAATTTTAACCATCAAATTTAAAATTTATAAAAAAAATCAGAATTTATCAATAATTTATGATTTTACAACTAATTTGTCCAAATTAAATATAGAAAAAGTTATCATATTTTTTAGGGAAATAATGGAAAAGATTAACTTATAGGAATAGTAAATAAGAATTTTTTTTTTGAAAAAGAGGAAATATTATTTCTCAAGCAAGATCCTCCATAGCCAACTCCCGTAACCAAAGGGGGAAATCAGCCAACCAACAACGCGAAAGCGTAGAACTAGCTGCTCGACGAGCCAGCGAATGGGCCACATAATTAGCCGACCTATACGTATGACAGATGCCCAATAAAAAATTCTCCCTAGCCACCCGAAGGATATCACACAAATCATCAGGTAGAATATTACAAATGAAACAATAATGCCAATAAGGCATAGTTCAAGTGGCAAAATTACGACAGTAAAAGATTCTCATTTGTTAATGGTCTTGAGTCCAAATCTCACGTACATGCAAATATTTTATTAGTTTTGTGTGGTGTAAGTGTCATGTGTTGGACTTTAAATATATATACTACTACCAATTTTTTGAAATGTCAGATGTATTTTTTGATATATATTCCTAAGACTTAATTGGTCGCAAATATTACAATCTTTATTTGAACTTTTAAGTATCACACAATTTTTAAAATCCTTCAATTGTAACTTTCTCTGTTATTTTTTACGGTAACGCTAAGTTTTCTTGATGCGTACTAGTAGAAGAACTGCCTGGCCGCTAAAAAGTTGAAAATGTTAATATGTTAGACTTTGCTCCAAATTAATGATGTTATAATTGTAATGCTTTAAAAGTCATATAAAAAATACAAAATTAAATAAATGTCGTGCTTTTTTGTGTGAATATATTGAATGTTTACTCTAATAAGTATTGATTGAAAAGAAAGAACCTTTTTAGAAAAAATAAGGACTTTAGAATCAAAAGAATGTGTGATTCAAGTGATCTGGTGTGCCATGCATCTACATATGATTGCGCCTTTTGGCCTTTTCAGCATATGGATGCCTTTCGTTTAATTTTATTTATTTTGTTATTTAATTATAAATTTATAAGTGGTACACTATATAGGTTTAGGATTAACTGAAAATAATAAATATTCGTGATGATTAAGAATGATGCATTAATACGAATGATGCATGCACATCATCTTTTGGACTGGACAAAAAAACTATTCTTATTCGCTCACCTATCATCTCTTGTTCATTAGTTTTATGTGTCTGTTCATCGATTTTGTGCTCTTGTTTATCATTCTTAGTTCTCACGTAAAACTTAAATTTCACTATATATCAATATCGCATACATGCGAAGCCACTCACCATACTGAGACGAGAACCATTACACAACACAAAGGCGGAACAATTACACTCATAAAAGTAGAAAATACTTGCACATATATCGAATTTGAACATAGGATCACTCACAAAGAAATTTTTTTAAGTGTCTCAACTTTACCATTAAACTAAACCTCCTCGATTATTTATTATCTTGTTATTTCCTATGAGAATTAAAAGGATAAAGAGAGAAAAAAAGGTATGGTTGAATTAGGTGAGATGGAGCACAGTTGAGTTGGTGATCAATTATTGCACTGCTGCAGTGAGATTTTATTAATACTTATCACATTGTACTTGTGATCTATATATGGTGGACTTGGGATTTCTCTATATATGTCTCTACTTTCTACTTTTTCTCTTTCCTTTTTGTTTCTAGTGGATTTTTACTTTGAAATATGAACATATTTATTAGAAGAGGAAAAAAAGGTATTCATATTATTGAAGTGTAATTAAAGCTAATACATTGATGAGATAAAAAGACATGCCCAATTATATAATTTACATAATACAGTCTTTGAGTGCGTTCTCTTTGATTTTATAAAAAAAGAGAGAAAAATGTATATTTTCACCATTTTGCCACTATTTTCATATAATTTGGAAAAAAAATCTCTAAGAAGGATAAAAAGAATATAGAAACGATCCAATTTCCCTCATTTTTCCTTCAATTCATGATATTATCACAATGTACTCCCTCTGTACCATTAATTTTGGCACAATTTTCTTATTAAGTTGTCCCAATAGTCTTGGCATATACTTAGAATGGCAAAAAATTTGTACACTGAAACATCACATTTATAATGGGCTCCACCATTTTACACACAAAAATATTAACTTCTGAATCTCCATGGCCAAAAGAATTGTGTCAAGCTTAATGGGACGGAGGGAGTATAAGATGTTACATTTTTTACACTTTACAGACTATGGAAATAAAAAGATGGAGATTATTAGTATATGTTGTAAAAATTTCCATGATTTATTGTCATTCATCTTTTTACTATAATTTGACAAAAAATAAGAAAGAAAGCATCCTTTAAATAATATGGCATCAACATTAATGGACATTAGCAAAAGTTTATTCGACTAATACGTATAAAATATGTGGATACACCTGTCAGTTTAGAAATGAAAATACGTATCCCGTAAACAGAGATTTGGTATTGAGTATACGATTTAATGAATCAAAGCTCCAAAATCCGATCCGAATATTTAATTACAGTTCACCTCTAACGTAACTCCTCTTATTGGTAAAAGAAATAATTAAAAAAAAAAGAAAGGCAGAATTATTGGCAGAGCTTATCCAAAACAAAGCATTATATTATTTATATATATACCCAGAGAGAGCAAAAGCATGAGAGCCAAAACTCTGTTTCCACCTACAAAAAAACTCGAAAAACAACAACAACTCTGCTCCCTCCAACATTCCCAACTGCAATGGCAGCAGCCAAGAGCCACCGCTACCTCGGCGGCGCCGCCAGGCTCTCCTCCGCCGATCAATTCGAGTTCGAAGAAGCCGACATCTGGAACCACCACACCACCGCCGACCAGTCCGAAGCCAGAAGATCCATTTCTTCCATCTCAAACCCGCGCCCGCTCCGGAAACCGCTCCGGAAGGCCGCCGAGGCTCCGATCGGGGCGAGATCGCTGCCGGTCAACGTTCCGGACTGGTCGAAGATCCTCAGGGGCGAGTGCGGCGCACGCGCGGGGGATTGTACGGACGAGGAGGACGACGACGGAGATGACCGAATGCCCCCTCACGAGTATCTGGCGAGGACGCGCGTGGCGTCGCTGTCGGTGCATGAGGGGATCGGCCGGACTCTCAAGGGGAGGGATTTGAGCAGGGTGCGGAATGCGATCTGGAAACAGACCGGATTCGAGGATTGATTTCACTGATTCAATTTTAGGCACTCATCGTATCCTCTGCTTTTTGAAATGCGGGTTTTTTGATAGCTTTGATTTCAGAGGATTCATTGCTAATATCAATTGATGTTTGCTTATTAATTAATGTGTAGTTTCTGACTGTTGTTTAGGAAATGGGGGAATTGAAATGGCGACATTTTTTGTGCCATTATTCCACAGTGTAGCTTGATTTAGGGATATTATATTTATAGGAGTGTGTGTTTTGGAGGGTCCGGAGTAGTACTCATAATTAATTTGAATTTGTTTGTTAGTGTTGATATATGTTGTTGTTTTTTTGAAAATGTAAAATGTTTGTGGGTATTATAAAATTATTGACTTTGGAGTTGTCATTGAAGTTCATTTTCTTATGATGTATTGGGTTGCTACTCGAATTAGTGTAACTTAACATTTATCTTGGCGTCCATTTTTATCCTTAAATGATAAAAGTTGCAAGTCTTCCATCTATTATTTCCATTTGGTTGCAAGCTTGATTAAAATATAGTATTTTAATAGAACTATAATTTACATATCTAATAAAAAGTAGATACATGGTTTGATTCCTACGTAGAAATTGTTTGCAGTCAACTTTAAAAAAATGGTGGATTTAATCTTAAGTTGAAAAGGGTGGTTTTAATTTAAAAATAGTCGGTTATTACGTATCAACATTATTGGTTGGTAAGAAAACAATTGGCTAACTGAAAACCACCCCTTCAAGTAAAATCCACTCATTTATGAATTCACTTATGTGTCATCCTCAGGTTCAATTTTACGTGTGCGTTTGCATTTCCATTAAGATATATAGTAATTTGCGTGGCTTTGGGGCATACATTCCACATTGCACTGGCAAAAACACACACACACACAATGAATTATAGTATTCCCTCTGTCCCATTCTTCTTGTTCCTTTCTTCGGGGCACAGAAATTAAGAAAGTGGAGTTAATGAGTGTGAGAGAGTATAGTACATATGGGGTCCACATGCTTTTTGTGT
>JAYJMF010000030.1:2605098-2616072 GCA_036873715.1 Salvia sclarea
TCGGTCCAGCCCATGAAGCCCGCTTTAATTTTGGGTCGTAAAAATTCAGCCCTAACCCGCTATATTTTTCGGGTTATTCGGGTCAACCCGTCGGGTTCGAATTGAATTGACATCCCTAGCGTGTAGCTTCCATGAAGTTTATTAAATATCAAGCCACTTTAATATGTATTAGCCATTTTTTTTATAATTAAATTTGATGCATAAATTTAAAAAGTCAGATCGTCGAGAACTCAAATACGAAGATCTTTAGTCTTGGGCATTAACCCTTTACCAATTAGACCAAACTATATACACACCATATTTTTTTTATTATCAATTAACTTCACTACTATTTAACATTTATACATTAGTAATATATATTTCTAATTTCTTTGTTGGTACAAACCTGTTGTTAATTACTGGAAGTATCAATATTTAATCTTTTTACAAATTCAGAGGAACTTTGTTTCTATATATAATGTTTTGATTTCTCATGTTAATTTTGCTTTTCTTCCTAATATTTGCCCTTTAGCTCTCCAATAATACTAATTCTTGATTTGTATTGTATCAACAATCAAATCTCATTTAATTTCTTATATATAATTATATATACTATAGCTGGACAGTGGGATGAGGCGGACGCGAGACTCGGTAGAGATAATCCTATTTCTTAATCTTAATATTAACGTATAGGGTGACGGCATAGTATTTCTTTATTATTTTATTAGTTAGTTAGTTTAAAGAAACATAGATAGAGTGACGGTAGTTACATTAGCATTAATAAAATGTGTAAATATTCATTGCCACCAGTAAAATTTGGTCCTAATGACTAACTGAAGTGCAATTAATGTTAATTAATTAAACATCAATTAATGATGATGATGATGTATCAGCGCCGTGATAATCATGAATTATCTAGCTAACACGTTTTTTAATATGTCCAAGAGATGTATGTATTGCCGAATAAAATGTATACACTTAAGAAAATAAATTATCAAATAATAATTCTACTATAAATTTTAATCTAAAGAGCTAATTCTTTATAAGATTCAAACAAGATACATTGTTATACTCCAAACAAACTATTCCCACGACTTCACGTGAAATTCAATGAACATGTAATCATACCAAACACTTCTCCATCTAACAAATTTATGATATAATGTTTTACTTTTTTTTGGATATATAAACCACTAACAGACACACACGAAATGAGCTCCCTCCAAGCCATTTTTTTCTTGCAAATCTTCAAATTTATCTGAACTTTATGCAAAATCTGAAAAATATAGAGATTTCTTGCATCCACTTGTACCAGAAACTCGATAAATTAACCACCGTGAATATAAAGTGGAGAAGGAAATAAGTAACCTAATTTAGTTTTGGAGTGTGGTAGCTAGTTGGGAAAAGAAAAGAAAAGAAAATAAAAGTATTACTTTAAAGTGTGTAAAGTTGGAAAGGGCAAGGAAGATTGGTGGCTACTTAGTTAACTATTCACGAGCTTGGCTTTTCACTCCACACACTCTCTCACGTTCATTTCAATTCAATATTTATCATTATACCAAATTCACTAAATTAATTAAAATCACTTACTTCTACTTCTACTTACACTATATTCACACACACGCACACACTCACACGTATGTGTGTGTGTGTGTATATATATATATATAATGTAGGAGTAGTAATCTTCCATCTCTCTCACATTCACACACTTTCTCACTCCTCTCTCCACACTTCCACTCACTAAGCTATAGCAGAAGATATGAACGCCGAGGCCATGGAGGAATTCTCGGCCTCCAGCGATCAAATCGTCGTCAAAGGCAAGCGCACCAAGCGCCCGCGCCACTCCTCCTCCGCCTCCTCCTGCGGCGGCGCCGCCGATTCCAATTTCAATTTCAACTCCAATTCGAATTCGTCTCCAACAACCTCCAGCGGAATCTCAACGAGCACGGAGGAAGACGAGGATCTCGCCAATTGCTTGATCCTCCTCGCGCGCGGCCGCCGGTCGGAGCCGGCGGAGAGCAAATTCAGCAGCCGGAAATTCGCCGAGATCGCGGCGGGGAGCGGCAAAGCCGGCATCTACGTCTACGAGTGCAAAACGTGCAGCCGCGCCTTCTCCTCCTTCCAGGCATTGGGCGGCCACCGCGCCAGCCACAAAAAACCTAAATCGGCGCTCGATTTCGATCAGAAACCCCCAATTTGTGAGGAGGAGGAAGAAGAAGAGGCGAAATTGAGCAACACTGTTACTCCGCCACCTTCAAATCCGAACAAACCTAAAATCCACGAGTGCTCGATCTGCGGCGCTGAATTCGCGTCGGGGCAGGCGCTCGGCGGCCACATGAGACGGCACCGCTCCACCGCCGCCGCCGCGATATCGGCGGCGAGAAGCGAGGAAGATTCGAATTCGAGCCATCACGATCACCAACATCACAATCACGTTGTGGAGAAGGCGAGGAGCATGCTGTCGCTGGATCTGAACCTTCCAGCGCCGGCGGAGGACGATTTTCGCGCCTTCTCAGCCAGCCAGCAGCCGCGGATGGTTTTCGCCGCGGCGGCGCTGGTGGATTGCCACTACTGATGGCGGTTGACAATTGTGGGATGAATTAATGTGAATAATTTTTATTTTTATTATTTTTGGTTGATTAATGTTATGGGGAAATTAATTATTATAAGTGGCATTGCATTACTACTCACACTTGACGTTGTTGTTATCATGAATTCTTTGAATGGAGCCAAATATTTAATTTGGTTTTTACGTTTGGAGTTGAAATATATGGGAGAGTGATCAAATCCAAGTGGTTACAATTCATGGTTGCCTTTGATACACGAAAAGTGAGTGATGAGGCATCTTCTTCTTTTTTTATGCTCTTTTTGTTTCTTATTTATAAATAGTTTTTATTTCATGTTCGTTTTTGTATGTTTGAGTAAGATAAGAGTGGGTTTTTGCAACACTCCAAACTTAGCTAGCTAGTGTTATTATATATATCTAAATATAATACATATGAGAAAGAGAGAGATGGCTAGCTAGGGTTGGGCATAACCAGCACCACAACTAAAAGACGTGGATTAGTTTCTCTGTTTTAAATTTTATTAAAAAAATAATATAAAAATGAAAATTATTTCCACTTTCATTAAATGACAAAGACTTAATGGATAGGAGAGATGGTTGGTAACTGCCAATCCCATCCCATGTGTGTATATCCATCTGTATGAATGTATTCTTTGATTAATTCCATTAAAATATACGTTTTGACATAAAATTATTAGTTAATTAATTAAGCTATTTTTAGTTCTACTTTTTTTTTATTTACCTCACTTCACTTGTAGTAGTAGTAGCTCTCACCCCCACCAATTCACACCTAACTATTAGATTGATTAATTCCTAACCCCCAACTTTCTTCCCTAACCAAACCTCTTTAATCACCACTTTTATATTCTTTTTCATTTCATGTCATGTTCATTTTCCAAAACACATCGTAGTGCTAATGCAACATGATAAAACATTTTATTTTTTTGGAGAGTAAAAAGTAGAATGAAATTGTAATTTGCAAAATGATGGTCCGATATTATTGTTCACCTGTCTCCACCCATCTAACCTCCCTTTACAAAAGATAGAATTAAAGCAAAAAAAATATTATCAAAGAGAGTAAATGTGTGAGAGACATATAATTAATCAATCAAACTAATTAGGTGACCCTCAACCTCAATTAATGTTAATTTTGGTTAAGCTTTTGCAATAGATGTTGCTTCGGATTACAGGTTGTCAATATTCCCACAAAACTATTTCTCTCACCCACACAATATATACTTATATAGTATCATAAATAAATAAATTTAGAGAGAGAGAGAGAGGAGTTGTTATTAGAGGGTTGAATTATGTGCACGTTTTGGTGATAATTTGTTAAGGGTGGGCATGTGGACACATTGCGTGACATGTCTAAATACAAAGAAACCGGAGAGTGTTTTAGGACTTCTTGCAAAAATGCTCACATGTTTTCATGCTAAATGCTATAATGCTACTCTGTCATAATTCTTTTGTATATATAAATTGTGTAATCAATAAAAATATCGAGATTAATTGACCGTCTATATACTCTTCATTTCTTTGAGTGTAGTTTCATCAAATCCACCATTTTATGTTTTGGTTCGTGAAAACAAATTATTGATCATGATCGTAAAATAGTACTTCATCCGTCCACGAAATTCGTTCACAGATTTTAGTGACACGTGTTTTATAAATAAATTGTATTTAATGACTTAATATATAGTTAGTAAAAAAAACTCAACATGCGAGGAGGACTATGTAGAGTCTGTGTCCATAAAAGAAAGTTAACGTTTTTTATTCTGGACGGAGGAAGTACTACTTGTCTCATTGATAGATTAAGATCACATATGAGATTCTCAATTTAATTTAATTTATATTTATTTTTTAAAGAAAATAAAATGTTGATGTCTTGTATAAGTGAGGACCAACGATATGTTGGCAAATTGGAATGCTTTTGTTTGGATTCGTAGAAGAAACAAAAACCAAAATTCCCTTAATTTGGCCACCACAAATTTTGAAAGTCGGCAGAAAAATTAGTTATTCATTTGCCTAATTTGTGAGTAAACGATGTTTGGCTGAACAATTTGCAAGTTGTTATAAAGTTCATAAAGTTTCCAAAAAAATTGTTTGGTATACTACTCAAGCAAAAATTACAAAATTATTCTATTTACACCCAAAATGAGATGTCAGCCAACGTTTCCATGGTCATTTACTAATCGGTACTTAATTACTTTAACATTAAGTACACAAAGTAAATTAATGTTTCGGTTATACTTCACAAAAGTCTACATAAAATATCGAGTCAAATATAACTAACTGTAAAATGGGCCGGACTAATTTCATAATCAAAGTCATCGAGGAAAAGTTAGAATTATCAGAATTTAATTTCTTTTTGGCGAAATAAAAATTAATATTGCAAATGGTACATGCTCATATTAATATTATATTAGTATAAATTTATATAATGCGTGTTGGCCACTAAATATTTTAGGTTTAGGGTTGCAAAAAATTGGTTGTGATGGGAATAAAGTGCTGATTTGAATGGCGTTGTTGCATAACCATCAACCGTGATAATTAACACTGCATGACGTCACGACTGCTTGCGTGGCGCATGTTTTCTCTCTCCTGTGACATGGCACATCTCTGCTGTGGACACGTGGTTGGCTCTCACCCTCTCTCTCGTCAATTCCAATGCTACTCACTCTCTCTCACACACACACTGGTATACTATCAAAATGCACAAAAGAGAAATATGCAAATTTATCTATCTGAACGATTATGAGTTCGAATTCCATCAATATTTCTCGTCTAAGGTTATTGCACATGATTTATCTAATGTAATTTATCTCCGAATTCCATCAATATTTCTTGTCTAAGGTTATTGCACGTGATTTATCTAATGTAGTTTATCTCTCTTATGAAAATTTAAGACGTGAAGATAGGATATCTAAAAATTACGAGTCGGATTTCTAGAATTTCGATGCCAAGTTGTTTTCGATTCCACCAAAATCTTAACTCATTTTACCAATATAACGGAATATGAAAAAAAAACAAAAACAAAAAACAAACAGATTCATTGATAATTTATGGATTTGTGACTAATTAATCCTATAATATATAATTACAAATACGAATACGAATATCAAATGCAGATTCTAATCTTTTTAATAAATTAAAAGGGTGTGTGTAGACAAAGCAAACATGTGGCGTGCGTGCTTGCAAATGTTGATTCTCACCATCACTATGTGAACATGTGAACATTATTAATTGATAATGGATTTCAAACAATAATATATTGTTGATTAATGACTCTAATTTGTATCTTTTTCTACCATATAGATGATGTCAAACCGGCAAATATGTTTATTTAAATTTACTAGTATGTTGGAGGATTTAAATTTTTAAGTGGACAAAGAGAGTTACAATTTTCGCTTTGGAGTATTCATTTTTTAATATTAATCCGGAAAAGTAATATTACTAACACTGAATTAGCCTCCTACTGAAGATATATAGAAGCTTCCGCGGTGGAACTGATATAAAAAAAATGCAAACTAAAAACTTTCTATATATTTTAATGTCTAGAGGGATATGCTGTAGATACGCATGAAATAAAAAAAAAAAAAAAAAATGAAAAGGCCCAATATATCGAGTTGACTTATAAATTAAACGTGTCAAAAAGTTGAGGTTGAAGTACTATTGCTAAACCAAGAATATAATAATTTAGTTAATCATGGTGGGCCTAGCAACACTTGTTATTAGACCCTACAACAGCGAAGGAATTAATTTAATTACTGCTTTCTTAATTATCACGATATTCAATTTTTTTTAAAAGGACAAGTTGTGAGCTAAAATCATAAATGAAAATTGACCTGGTAGAGTGGGAACATCAGAATATATTAGGTTAAGTCTGTAATCTTATCGCAAGTACACAATTATTGTTGCTAATTCATCAATTATACTAAACATTATTTGGGAGTGAGATTCTTGCCTCCCTTCACCAGCAACCCCAGTTTTACTTACTACAATTATTAAATATGTTTTCTTCTTTTTTTGTTTCATTTTATCACCATATAGAAATAGTATTGTGCAATCCACTGTTTACTTAGATCGATTGGATCCTTAAGATATCCCAAGAATAGATCAATAAAAAAACCCGAAACGGCTAACCCTAATTGGGCCCCGTCCACCGGTTTTTTATTTTTGGACTAGCACGAATCCTCCAAAATTATCGAAAGCCCGATAGACTTGGGCCGGCTCGTCCACAAATTTTACACTATGATTACTGTTTTCAGTTGAATTGAACATGATAATTTGCGGCCCTATAAATTTTTTGGTCGCCCGCCGCAAATTTTGTGCAAAGCCCGATCGAGCTCAGTATTTTGATAGCTCTATGGCTCTAACCAAGACCCTTCATAATTTTTATCATTTGAGCTAAATTTAGCTTGATTGATATCACATTAAAGGGGTAGAATTGGAAAATTCCTAATTATGAGAATAAATGTGTTAAATCATGCATCTTATCAATCATGAAAAGTAAACGAAGAAAAATGATTTGCATTTTGGGTAA
The DNA here is from genome assembly GCA_036873715.1 of Salvia sclarea. NCBI lineage: Eukaryota > Viridiplantae > Streptophyta > Magnoliopsida > Lamiales > Lamiaceae > Salvia > Salvia sclarea. The sequence goes on from JAYJMF010000030.1 coordinate 2,612,190, forward strand.
ACTTTGCTCAACAAGATCTCAGTCACTATCCACAAGAGATGTTACAAGTGATTCTCATAAGTTTTTTTTAAATAAAACATGAAGTTAGCTGTTTCAGATACTGAGATTGGACAGCCTGTATATATGTATAAATAACTAAGGCAATCATTGGCAAAGGTAACAAAAAACTATTGTTCATAATCATAAGAAATACTATTAGGAAACTCAACGCCTTAAATTAATCATAGTCTCAACTCCCAAGAGATAACGAGAAGTGAAAAGGTGTGAAAGAGATATTGAAATATGCTAATGATTGATTTCCCCAAATTTAGAACTCATGCTTCATTTCATGGAAGTTTCTAGTGTGGAGATGTTGTCACAGAAGATGCAGCTACATTTCAATATCCCAATCTGCTAAATAAAACTATTACAAGAAATAGATATGATACAAAACTAAGTACATTGGATCAAAGACTTACAGATATGGAGCCCTCCTCAAACATAAAACCCTCGATCGCTTGACTCTTAAAGAATCCTAATTATTAAAATAAAAATAAATATACACATGTTAAAAAAAAGAAACAGAAATCTAAAGTGAGAACAAGAAGATTGGCTTATTTTTCTGTCGTTTCAAATAATGATTCCAAGGACGAATTAACCACACACCTCGAGAAAATTACCCAAGTTCGGAAACTTGGGCCCTTATTTTCTCTAAAACCTTGTCTTCAGTTAGCATACACAGTCACCCTTACACGAGCCGTGACATCAGGGTGGAGCTTTAGCTCTGCAATGTATTCCCCAGTTTCTCTGATTTCTGGAAGCGAGACAATTCTTTTGTCGACATCCCTAATATATAAAACATTAAAACAGAAGCTTCCATCAGTATCTCAATTAATGATACAATAACTCTAAACCTCTCCAGGTTGCCAAGGCAAATGAACCAAACAAGAATTTTTAAAAAAAACAGAATTATGGGGCATTTCAAAAACATTTTCTTAGTAGATCCCAAACACAAGGTGGATAAGTCGTTTTCAAGTAATCACTTAAGGGCTAGCTGAAAGTAAAGGGGCCTTAATCATGCACAAAGCAGAAGATCAACACATCATTACAATGCTACTATATTTAAAACTATAACAAAATTGTACGTGTAGACTAGATAAAGTGACGTCACTAAAGCGCCACCCAAAATTGACAAAGATGAAGATGTAAGAATTTTCATATGAAAAGCATTCCACATTTTACATGGACAATTTTTTTGCACCAAACTATGAGACTAGCTGAATTTGTAGCATCGAGGTTAAAAGGTACCTTTGAAGTTGGGCCTTGATTATGTCAACAAGATCTTGAGCAGTGACGCTGTCATTGTGAGTATATGTCAGCGATTGGCTACAGAAACGGCATTTAAAAAGTTGTGTGCATAACAAAATCGAGAGTAACTCACGATCCAAAAATTTGTTTTCCTTTCCCGCCCTTGCGCTTCACCTTGAAAGCTCCAACCGTCTCAAAAATCATGGCAAGCTGTTGTGCCTCGTCTTTAACCTAAGAATCAAAGTGCCATAGAAATTAAAAGGCTCAAATAATATCCTTCATATCGAAACTTTTACAGAGTCTCCCTCCACCAAAACTAAGTCAGTTAGATGACAGTAATTATTTATGTTCATGATATGAACATCTGGTAGTAATATTTTGCAGACAAATTGTCATTTATGAATTGTTCCATTTCAGATAATCATAATGCAGTAGTGCGAGGCAAACTCAGATAATCTGATATCAATATATGGCTAAAAGATAAACTTAAAGAATAAGCAGAATGCATTACTCTCTTCTTCTCTGCCTCAATCCTCTCATCTTCCATCTTCATTTCTCTGACAAAGAATTGGGAAACTTTAAATAAGAAAAACTACGAATTTCAGACTGCCGTCCTTGTGCTTGAAAATAGGAAAAGGCAATACACCCTGTCTGATGATGCATAAAAGCTACATAGCATCAAGTAAAGATTAAAACGAGGGGCGGATTAACACGAGGCAAATCAAACCGTAATCAACTTTATCAACCTAACTAGTAACTATATAATGCATGATTATTTATGAATGACAAAGATGCCCTTACATCATAATTCAAATACATTGCTGATTGCACCAATTCATCAGAGTCATAAAATGAGCTATAACCTCTAGTTTGTGTTGATCATGTATCTCATTTCACAATGTAAATTCATTCATAAATTCAAAACATAAGCATACATGCAAAACAGGATTGGAGACAGTGAAAATATGCTAGCATTACTGAAGCAGAAAAACAGAAATACAAATTTTTAAAAAAAAAAATAATAATAATTGAATGCGAAGCAATTACTTGATAAGTGTAGGCGTGACGATCTGCGCCATTCCCAGCGGGAGCAGATAATTCCTAAAATACCCCGCCTTCACATCCAACAGCTGCCCCTTCTTCCCCACCGCCGTCACATCCTCCTTCAGTATAACCTAAATCAACATTAACACAAACAAAATTAAGAAGAATAAAAAAAAATTAGGATACAGCTTCAGAATCACACAAACAATTGAAGACGCAGTTCGATTTCATGAATGAAAATCAGCATGCCTTGCGCAGTTTTTTGGCCTTCTTCTGCGCCACAACTCTGAGAAGCGGAGCTCCGTCGGCGGTCTGCGCGGCGCCGCTCTTGGAGAAGGTGTGATTCTGAAGAAACGAAGAGGAAGTCCAGGAGAGACTTGTTGAAGCCATTGCCGCAAAAAGGATTGTTGATTTTTGCAGTTTTGCTCAGTGGAATTTGCTTTGCTGCAGTTGAGTTTTAACTAATCTTATCCCGTTATGTTATCCGAGTTTTTCAGTGAAGAGTGAGAGAGGGAAGCTGGTGAAATATATGGGCCGGGCCGGCCCACTTTTTGGGCTATAAAGCCCATCACCAAATCATTTGTTATAACGAATAGTAAAAAAGATGATTACTATATTGTATTCATAGCCCTTTTTTCGAATTTTTCCTCTTAATTCCAACTTTATACAATATCTTGTGAAAGTTAAGACACCCAATAACTCTCATTTGTGAGTGATCCTGGCCCTGGGATTATATCTTGTCTGCGTGCGAGTATTCTACCAATTTTGTCTGAGTAGTTGTCCCATTTTGTGCGGTGTAATCTCGTCTGCGTGAGGTATTGAGCTTTAATATATTATGACATTTATATATGTACCACTTGTAATGGCGGACATAGAAAAAAAATGTTGACGAGGGTTTTGTTTTTCAAATTTCGAGTTTAAAATTTTACATGATAATTTTCCTTTTTTTTTAGTAGGGACTTTTGCCCAAGAATTTGTACAAACGTACAAAAAAATTGACAATTTTATAAGAATGAAAATATATAAAAAAAAAATGTTAGGAAGGACAATATTGTATTCATCAATGACCACTTGTAATTCTAAAAAACAAAAAATCATATGAAAGTATACGTAACCTTTCTAGAAAGTTACGAGGGAAAAAATGTTTAATAGTAACTTACTCACTCGATGATTTTGCATGTATCCTAATAAGATCATCTCATTTGATTTGTCTCGTCTCAACAAATAATTGATTTTATTCTTAAAAAAACTCTTAAAGTGGTGAGTTCAATTGCTTTAAATACAAAAATACATCTATACTAATATAAAAGCTCAATTGTTGGATGTTGAGAAATGGTGCCCAAAAATTTTTTGTCAATAAAAAAATGAAAAAATGATATTTTGGCTGCCCCATGAGTTAAAGTATACTTTAACAGCTGCCATCCATCACCATGTACATAGAAATCTGCGATTAGAGATCATCATGCATCCAGAATTTTTCTGTGCAACAAAAGAAAATGATGGTTAATACACATCAAAGATTGGGCACCAAGAAACTTTCAACTATAAATAC
>JAYJMF010000030.1:2616520-2642137 GCA_036873715.1 Salvia sclarea
TATCAGATATTAAACTGATAAGAACAGATACTACACTTGATCTTAGCCAAAAGGCCGAGAAAGGTATGAACTTCAACAATGACAGACCCTCCACTTTATAGTCCAATTTTCAAGACGAGTATCTTCTCCCATTCGATGTGGAAAGAAAATACGTCTACTAACTAAATATATACACAGCCAAATATGGTTACATTTCCTTGTGATCCTTTCTTTAACTAAACAAATTGACCGCTTTTTGAATTACTAATAATTTATGTAATGGAATGCTGTTCTGTTTTATGCATTAGCACCAGTTTTTTTTTTGCAAAGCACAATTTTTCACAATTCTTTTTGTAGTTTACACAATCAAATCTATTTCCAACTTCAGAAAAGTACACGTAGAAAAATTGCAACGATATCCTTAAGGTGGGGATCGAGTTGGCTGAGCCGTTCATACTCTTCATCAACGTAGGCTTTAACTTCACTGAAAATTGATACACGTTGTAAGCCACACAAATTATAATTGTTGTGTTTTCTGTACGAAAATTTGAAAGTCAATGTTGTAAAGCAAAACAAAATGAGCTAAATTGAGTGTTAAGTACATCCAATTGGGCCATTAATTTTTTAAAGAGTAGTATATTTATGAAACACGACATTGGCACATGATTAATTGAATAGTGATTCTATAAGACAAAAAAAATATGAATATATCTAATTTACTTATAATAGTTGATCTCTTTCTTACATAGGCTAGCATTGACATAGTTGACATCTCTAGGCAAGAAAAATACATATGACGTGGTAAGAAAATGTTGTTAAGAACCCCTCACAATTTGCCTTTCTTTTTTATCTATAATCTACACTAAACTAATCTCTATATATAATACCTCCACCATCATTGTCGTGGAAAAAAAAAAAAAACTAGACCCTTAAATAAGTATAGCTGCCCAGAATTTGTACAGTTATGTCAATGGCTGGCTCTGTCTGTTTCTTGCAGTTAATTCTTAGTGGGGCTAATTTCATGATCAGCACTGTCTTCCCGAACAATTTCTTCCACCGGATTCGCCTCCGCCCACACAGCCGCATCCAGATATCCAAGCTCGAAAAGCCTATCAAGAACGACGTCTGCAGCTGGCTCGAGCGCCCAATTGAAAAGCTAAAACCAACCAAAAAGCAAACCCATCAAGTTTAGTTATTAGTTACCACGCAAAGTAGGAATTGAAGAAGCTGCAAATGTCACCTCTCGGGCACCAGCCCTATTCTCCGGGTTGCAGTCAGGGCTGATCCCGATTCCTTTCAATCCCAGTCGACCTGCAGGAAATGCACAAACGCGTACCTGCAACAGCACATTTTCAATTTAAAGCGTATCATCCAAAGCTCACTGCAGAGCCAAGAAAACTTTTTTATGGGGGTTGGCTTTTACAAATTTGGAGTTTGAGATTTCGATAAGCTAGTTTTCATATGATTTATACAAACGATTCACACAAAATACCCAAAATTTGACATTTGATAAGTATAACTTTTACATTTGATCTCAATATTTTTAACCTTGTTGATGATCTTCACATTTGATAAATTATGCAACTTGAGAAAAATAATCGAAGACATGTACCGTCTGGGCAGCAGAAGTTGGCGGCATGAACAGTGTCAATCCCCCATCTATACATAAACGATTGCGGAACATTGTTGCTGGCCTTGGAGCAAGATATCTGCGTTAAGATTGATTTTAGTTCAAAGAATTGTTTGATCAAAAGGGTAAACGGGATTTTACCCAGGAATGAAAGACGAGGTGAAAACTGCATTGATAAGATCTTCCTTAGAATCAAATTGGTCGACAAGCACACCTCTTGGCCTCCACAGAATCTCCGTCACAGCCACTGACATTAAACCACGATGTGCAATACAATAATTAGTTACCTAATAACTATGTTTATTGTTTAATCTAATTTCTAAAAGGACATACATATGCATCAAAGATGCATGTGGAGCAGCCATACGTAAATGAACATCTCCTTGAACATTATATTAGTGTCAACAATCTCCAAATTATTACACGGCAAAAGACAAGTGTACCTACCACGAACTCTTCCGTTGGACCTGATATGAGCATCGTCTGGCAGAAACTGGTCCAGAAGATCTCTAAGAACAGCCTGAGCCAAAAATAAATAAATAAAACATATAAACTGGAACATATATATCACAAAGTAAGAGCATAGTGTTAACTAAATTGAAGGGCAAAGAGTTTTATCTTCCATTTGACCATTTTCAGTTTTGAAAGTACTGCTGTAAAATTCTATTGATTTAACTAACACTATCACAGTTGAGCAGCATGTATTATTATAGCGCTAATTAACTACTTTTCATTAAATCTAGAATGGGAGCACACAAAGCAAGTGGTTACTTTTGCTTTTTAGCTTTTGCTTCAAGTTTTGTTTGTTCATGACATCCAACATGTATTACTTATCATCCACAAACAAACACGCGCGTCTAATCTGCCAAACAAAAAAATTAACTTGTCGGGCATAAGTGGTAGGCGTAATACCCCAAGGCGGAATGCAGTCCCTCGAAGCCTGCAATCTTCGGCCAATATCTTGGTAGCTATCAGCGCCTCCTCCATGCTGGATCCGGAGGCAATCACCGCACATACAATAGCACCAGCAGAAGAACCGGCCAATGGCGTTGTGTCCTGTTTCACGAAAACGAGGATCAAAATCATGAAAAGAAATATGCTGAACCAAAGAATGATACGACTATTTTCCAAGGCATTCACAAGAAAACAATAGTTATACATTTGATTGGAGACGAATTTCATGATATTCCTAATTTCCTAACACTAAGTATCAAATTCTCAGCAGGTGATTCAATAGATAAACTGCTATAACCAGTGTTTCTGATCCATTCAATAATAAAAAATCAACAGCTAAATTGTCTCCACAATTGTAAACAAATCATCAAAATCCCATCAATTTGATACTATCAATCAAAAGAACGAATTTCCCCCAAAAATTAGGTCAAATTAGAATTGAGGAAAAATGAATTGAATCCTTACGGAGGGAGAACCTTGATATAACCCTTCTCAATGAGAAACCGCGCCACCCCCAAATGGTAAGGAAACAACAGCCCCGCGGCGGAGAAGCTAAACCCGGGGCTAGTAACCGCCTTCCGCCGCCGCTCCGCCTCCACATCCTTCTCCCCTTGCTCCCACACCACATCCGGCTCGACGGGATCCTCCACCACCGCCCCAATCCCCTCCTTCCTCCGCCGCCTCCACCACCACTCCCTCTCCTTCCCATCCCGCACGAACATCTCCGGCGGAGGCCCGCCCCCCTCCTCTCTGTCGCCCACAATTTTGCCGTTTTTCTTCAAAATCCGAGCCGCGACGCCGAGGAAGAGCTCCCCCGTGGCGACGGCGAGGGACTTCTTCTCCTGGTCCGGCGGCGGCGGGGGGGAGCTCTGGTGCTGCGGCGGAGTGGCCTTGGTGGAGAAGGCGAGGGCGCGGAATGGGGCGGCGGTGGGGGGGTGGAGGAAAAGGGAGGAGGAGGCCATGATTGGTGTGCGGGAGAACAGGGTGGCCTTGTTTGAAAAGGGTGGCCTCAGAAACATCGAAATCAAAGTCGTTTTCTTCATTTAAAATTCGGCGAATTTATGGATCTTATTTGTTCATTTTTTATTTTAATATTTTTTCTTCTATTTCGCTTTCAGCCTCGTTTAGTTTTTTGTTCGCGTGTTTTTTCCTTTTTGAAGGAAGGGATCTATATTGTGATTTTTATAATTATATTTTAGCTTGTTTGGAATCTACTCAACCATAACCGACAGATCTTTGCCTGTCTGCTTGTTTCGGAGGGAAAACAGAAAAAAGAAAAATAGTGGTTGGTTTTTCTCGTGTTCTAGAATCTAGACATTTAGAAAAGGGAGCTACACTTTTGATGCACATGTAGTATTTCATAATTATATTTTGTAAAATATATTAATTCATTTCTTTCATAATTTGCCCATTGAAAAAGCTCAAGGCTCCATATGCACACATGTCTGACTTGTTTTTCTGCGATGATATAATGATTGGTACTATGATTAATATTTTGTTAAAATTTATGTCATTCTTTGTTTTGTTTGTTTCTTGAGTTTTTTTCTTATACATCCGAGTGTTAGATGAAATTGAGTTAGTTTAAGATGAACTTAAAAAAATTTAGATGAAGTTCATAAATGTTAGTCGTCCTAAATTATATATGATCTAAGAAGTTCATAAATTTTAGTCGTCCTAAAATATAGATGATCTGCATGTGTTATAATTTAATTATTCTATAATATAAATGATTTATATGTGTTACAATTAGTTTGAATGAATTTTTATTTTTGCATAAATTAATTAATGGAGAGCTTTGTCTACGTATACTAGCTCAATGTTGGAATGGTTGATTATTCTAGTTATTAATGGAGAGCCATGTCATTTCTCGAGTTGAATTTCACCAAACTCAATTTGAATACAAATCAAAATCCAAGGACCAACACATCTTACATAGTGGTCCAATTATAACAAGATAAAATTACAGTCTCAATTGTAACAAATAAAAATACATGTAAATTCTAGCTCCTACGCAGGTACTCTGTAAGAGGGATCCACCATTCGAAGTATAAACAGATTCCCTTGATTTCCCCTTGATATTCTGCAAGCAATATAAACAACATCATATGGCAAACATGAAGAGAGTTCGTGCCCGCGATCACAACGAACCAAAGTAGAGTAAGCTATGTAGCTGAAAGGGATCGGATATTTCTTACCGCAGCTCTTCATCCAAGTACGTGATCTCAAGCTCACCACGGCCACTTCCACGAGCCTTGATAGGTATCTACGAAACATTATCCGATTAGACAAGCTCTTATCTCCTAAATGCAATTGTATCTTCTAAATTTGTATGGTATAAAAAGGATTCAAATGGTTGAATAATCAGACAAGCAAAGATTCACATACCACACCAGCAATCTTAAAACTGTCAAACTTGACAGCAACTCTTCTTTGATTTAGTGGAACCAAATTAGCTGTAGCCTACAGAATATATAAACAAAAATAACAGCTGATCATATTAATTTTAAAGAAAGAGCATGTTACTCCAAAATAAGAGCATAATGGGAACACAGGTGCTTCCAATGGAAATTAATCATGTTACCTGATTGAAAAAGGGCCAAGTCTCGATATTTTGAGCCCTGAAGGTGTCACAGTTAATTGCTTGGTAAATTTTTCCATTTGGTCTGAAGATCTTGGGTCTCTGCAATAATTTTAGAGCAGAAGATAAGCTTGTTGTTTATATAACATGTGAAGGCATGTCCAAACTCAGACAATTTCAAGCAAATTATATGGAATTCACTATATATTATGCAGCCTTCGCAATCTCTTGGCCTAGCCGACTCCTTCTCATCGACGTTTCGACCAAGGTTCAGTTATCCTGGTTTTCAATTTCAAATTCCCATGTTGACTTATACATAAAGCCAGATGAACTTAGCTCATCCTAAGCCTATAGTATGATCTCCATGCTGTTGGGAATTCAAAATGCAGATAAATGGAAGTAAGCATTGTAGCAATGAATAGAACATTTCCTTAAATGAACGATGTTCTTGCAATAACCGAAGGGGAAGAGGATGTAACGAACCTCGCTCTGAAGAACAGACTTAGATGTTGTATACAAGAGCTCCCATTTCCCATTGAGAAGAGTCGACTTGAGCGGTTCCTTCACTTTGTTTAAAGCTTCGACTTTTCGTGCTATCTGAAAAAATTACAAAAAAAATAAAAACTATCAAGACCTAATTTCCTGATAATCAAGAACAAAGCATAAAATTCAGAAGTGAATTAGGGCTTATTTTTATTGATCTCCCTCTTTTTACTCTGCAGACTGCAGATGATTTCTAGTAATTAACAAATTCAGCATTATCATTCTCTCACAAGCACCTTTGCTCACTAATTTTTCAATTCCACCAAAGAAGATCCCAGTTCAGTATGTTTTACACAACTATATATTCACAAATTGCAATGAAACGATTATTGAACAGAAAGAGGCGATCAAGTGAGACAACAGCCGACCTGATCGACAATCAGCTGATCCTCCGGAGTGGCGGCAGCGCCGCGGTCGAGCGGGGCAATTGCATCGAGAAGCTGCTGCTTCAGGCTCTCGATTTCGCTGCTTCTGTCGAAGAAAGGGGCGAAAAAGGAAACCCCAAATCTCCGTTTGTCGGATTTGGGTGGTTCTCGATTGGAGCTGTAGCTCGGAAAGTGAAGCGAAGCATCGCGGCTGTGTTGATTTGGTGAAAATTGGAGAAGACGTTTCGGAGAGAATGGAGCTGTATAGTAGAAATCAGTGGAATTGTGGAGGAGACGAGTAGAAGAACTAGGAAGGAGATGAAGGATCGCCATTTATGCGTTCCTTTATCCGCTTCAAATAACGGTTATTTTATAAATCTAAAAAACGGTTATTACATAAATATTTCATTTTTGTGAAGTAATTCCGACGATTATCCAACACACAAGTTTCACGCCTCTTATTGACTTACTTTTGGGAAGTTGACTGGATAATTGGATAGATACTTAGCTGAGTTTAAGGTCTGAGAAATTTCAACCAATATCGATCCCCAGTAATTTTCATCAATCAAAGAATGGACAATTTCATTCGAGTTTAAATGTTGCTTGGAAAGAAAAAGATTAGGAAGCCGATTTTTTTATATATATATATATATATATTTTTTAAATGAAAACAAAAAGGTTCCGTTGCCGGGAATCGAACCCGGGTCTCCTGGGTGAAAGCCAGATATCCTAACCGCTGGACGACAACGGATGATATGCTACATTTCATTTAATGAACAACAAGATAAGAAATAGATTTTGTCGGCATTTGCTTCTAAGAAATCCAAAGCATTTCTCAAGAATGCATTTCGATAATATTCATTTACGTGCATAATTTACAAATTGAAATGAGCGAAAATTAGAAAATATTTGTGATATTTAAACAATAGTCATAGGGACCATTTGATTGTTGAGGTAAGATTGGATAAAAAATATATGGTGAGTATGAGAAAATGAATATGATAGTTATTTGTGGATTGTTTGGTAGGCTAGATGAGTGTACAAGATAAATCTTATATTCCGTTTGGTAGGCTAATTTAGGCACATGATAATATTCTTTAATTTCAATATTACGTCTTGATTTTTTCCATATTTTTTTTTTAACACAAACCATTCATTTATCTTATCCTCTAATTACCCAACATTCCGACTTGGGGGTATTTATGTCATTTAAGTGTGGGCCCGTCTTTCACTATACACTAGGAGATTATAATCATCGCTTCTACCTTCGGATTATCATCTCCCTTCATCTTATGTTTTCATAGCGGATCTCATATATATGGCGGACTTTTTAGAATGAAGGGAAATACTACCAAATGATGGATGAACGGAGATTATTTTTATATATCATGCCTCATCTAAGCAACCAAATGCCCCATAACATCTTAGATATATTAACAAGACACCCAAGCTCAATCAACATATCCTTTGTTCGATTATTACCTATCAATTAAAATAGATAGTCCGTCATAATCAAAGTAAAACTAATTAAACAAGGCCGAAATATCAAGCAATACAAATATAAAACGCGGCCCACCAGATTTGCTTAAACCCGAATAATTACACTCCTAGAATACATAACAGTAAATTCACGGAAATAATCCCATTTGAAGAGGATTCATGGGAATAAGCATAAAACGGATATTTCTTGTGAAAATTTTGAAGGAAAAAGTAAAGTTTATCCAATTATACTTGGCACTTCACTTCTAATTACTTCTTTTAAATTCATATATAATTCGATGGATGTACAAATATTTAAGAAGTGACTGAGAAAAAATAATTTTATTTGCCGAATATAAAAAATAAAAGCATATAAATATAAAAAAGGTTCCGTTGCCGGGAATCGAACCCGGGTCTCCTGGGTGAAAGCCAGATATCCTAACCGCTGGACGACAACGGAATTGATGTTAATATTAAAAGCTAATAATTAATTAAACCTTAATTTTAGTTTTGGAGTTGATAGGTAATGTATAGTTAATGATACATGGTTAGTAATTGACTTTGACTAAAATGAGGTTGTAATTATTAATTTCATTTTTGTCGATGTAATAAAAATTGTGGTATGCATGTGACGTGGTGGAAGTGATGCCACAAAATTGGTGGCGCGTTCGATAAATAATTTGCTGACCCAATTGCAACTTGATGCTTGTCCTATTCCTTACCTTTAGCACTTGATTTCAACATTTCTTTTTGTGCTATCATAAATAATACTACCAAGAGTTAATATATTAGAATAACCATTTGCATATTAAAATGGCTAGGATCTTTAGTATTCTCTTATTTATTATCTGTGTCTACTATTTAGACATAATACCGTCACCCCTTTTTACTAAGAAACTGAAAGAAACCTCAAAAACGAAAGAAATAGATGTAGAGATAGAAACAGCTTCCGAAATGAAGGGGACTAAACAGGAACAAGAGGGATCCACCGAAGAAGATCCTTCTTGTCTCTTTTCTTTTCAACATAAAGATTAAGAAAACAAAGTTGACGAGTGTGAAATTTTGTAGCCCACATAAGGTCAAAAAATAAATGTGAGAAGAAGAATGTGACGACCTAATTAGAAAAACGAGACAAGAAGAATTATATCGAGGGAGTCATATTATTTTTGGTTTAAAGTACAATATTTTTCTATTTTTAATTTTTTTTATAAATTTGAAGCAGAAATTTTAAAGGATAGTTTTTTACTTTAATTAACGGGTTTGCAGGTGCAAACAGCAAACTCGTGAGTTGAGGTATAAAACACTTCAAAACATAACTGTACTCCCTCCGTCCTTGATATATAGGCTCATAAAAGAGTGACACGATTTTTAATAAATTCGAAATAATTTTAGTGTTAAGTGGAGAAAGGGTTTCATATTCTAAAGAGGAAAGATATATTGATTATGAAGGGTATGTAAATAATTAAGGTGAAAAGTTGAGAATAAAAGGGTAAATGAAATGAGCCTATATTTTAGGAACGGACGAAAAAGAAAAAATGAGCTTATATATAAAGAACTAAGGATTATTTTATAAATCAAATTGTAAGAATGACTTTTTTTTAATCTTTTGTTGTAATCATATACTTCATCGAAAAATATTAATCATGGCCTTCATATTTGCAAATTATATAAAAGTCAAAGCCTCGTTATTACTCTTACTTTTAACTTCAATAGAGGAAACAATGCTTTGATTTTTATTTAATTTTTTTAATTTGTAAATTTAATGATATAGGTAAGTCATAATGTAGACCAAGTACCTGTCAGCAATGCTGCCTATAGGTGGTCACAAATGAAGTAAATTATAGTACTCCTCTGTAGATTATATGACACAGAAGCCACATTTTATATATATATATATAAAAAGATAAAATATTTATTTAAATAAAAAAGAATTAAGATATTGAAACTTACGAATTAGGAGTAGATTATAACTAAGGTAGGAACATGGAAATTGGGGATTGTTTTCTTGAGGATATATACTTATTTCATTTTAGGGTCTAAACGAATAAAAACCAATAGTCAAAGGGCATTTATCAATAGATAGAATAAATTATATATTTTGCAATAATACTTTTTTTAGAAGGTTCCTCTCACATTCACAAGGAGGACAAGCAATTAATGTTTGAGAGTTTGAAAATTTGGTTAATTAATGTCAAAATAAGGAATTCAAGAAATGGTCTCTTTAATTTTATTCATACTAATATACTATGTAGAGGTATTTTTGTACACGTTCGAGTTCAATGCCGTTTGACTAGCAATGGCCTATTAATCATAGATATTTCTTTTTCTTGTTTTAAATTATTAAATGGTACCAAAAGCTTTAAACGAAGTACATGAGGTGTAAATACTTTATATTAATTTTAAGTGTGCCTTTTAGTCCAAAATATTTTGTAAAGTTAAGATAAAAACTACTTTATGTGGAATTTCTTAATCATCATGGCCTTAATTAAATGTTAAAAGTTATTGAAAAGATTATGATATTTGCAAGCTTATGGAGATAAATTTTATCCTTAAAATTGCACTAATCAAAATTGTTTCATTAAAATATGAGTTGAGACATAATATACATAATGTAATAGTGATGGAAGAGTTTCATGAAGTTTCTACACTTGTATATGTTTCATCCACAAAAGTTCATAAGTTTCAAGAGAAACAAGGCCCTAAACCCTTGTTGAATTTCATTAATTAATTATCGAATTCTATTTATTAAAATTTCGCATGACACAATTTATGTAAACATTGAATTATCTTGGCATTTATGAAATTTAACGCGCCCAAGTATTTATTTTTCAACTTATTTCGTTGTTAAATTTTAAATCCGTCCCTGAGTAGAGTGATCAATGTCTGAGATGGAATTTTCAATTTGAGTCCACCGTAGAGTAACAATTATTTTCTGCATGATAATAGTTAAATTTGAGAGGAACAATTAATTGATTGTTTTTAAAAAGATGTTTTCACATAGAGAGTTTCATTTTAGTATATTTGAAAGATGATTCGGGACTTGGCATTTTACTATAAAGAATCAAAATATCTCCTAAATTTATTTCTCAGGTTATAAATAAAAAACCTTTTTCAAGAGATTAAATTAAAAAAATACCGACAAACTTGAATTCAACGTATTTATATAACAAACAATGTAAAGTAGTTCGAACTAATTTGTAAAGAATTAAAAAGTTCGAACTTCACCCAAATTTAATTCATACTCCAAGCTGATAAGTACGTGGTCGCTTTCTTAATTAAAATCATTATTTAATAATAAAATATCAAACATGTCTAGCTTTTTGTGATAAGTGATTAATGATTATTATCTACTACCAAATTACTTGATTTGGCATTTTAACTCAATTATTATATATTACATCCACAAATCCTGGATTTGACTATCCTCGTGTTTTGTTTACTTATATATTACTCAACACATTATAATATATAATTAATCGTGATTTCTTTCTCCAAGAAAAGACAAGTTAAAAAAATAATTAATTATTTCAAAGGTACATTATTTTCGTTGTTAAGATAAGTCGTGTAGATACACGAACTTACAAATGACGCGTCACAATGCGATTGGCTAATTATTCACAAACAATGATGATGAAAATGATATGAAGAATAATAGGATATGAACTAATCCAACATCTTAACTATGTGAAAAAGATTAAAAAATATACTTCCGTGAGAAGGAAAAACAAATGAATTCAATACTATTGGTTCAATATATTGGTTTCTTATAATAATATAATAAGTGTGAAACTAAATTATTGCAAGTCACATAATTTGATATTAATTTATGAAAGAAGCCAAAATTGATTGATTCATGCACGTCAAGATATTATGAATTTGAAATAAATTATAGGAGAAAATGAATTGCCCGATTAGGACTTCCATTCGTGTATAACCAAAAGTAGTAAATAATCTTTATTAGTGTGAACACACACAAGCAATTAATAATTAGGATGACTTAATCTAAAAAAAAATATTTTAGAATGACTTAATTTTAGGGTTGAGATTTGAATCATTCTTTTTATAACAGTTATAAAAACCGAAACCAACCTTTTAACTGATTAGGCGGTTTTGGTTACGAATATGTCCGCAAATTCGATTATTTTAATATATAGACATATGAAAGGAAAATATTAGTGACACAATTTTGTAACTATATAGTTCATCAAATTAATCATACAATCATTGAAGGCCGATAAATAAGATTTGTGATGATTATTTAATTTGAAGGTATTTTCCAACATTGGAAAGAGCACATTTTGCTATGACTTTGTCATAATTTTTTAATTAGTCCTATAGATCATACATGATACATCCACGTATCTATGGAAAATTTCTTTTAATATTGGATTTAGGAGAAAATAGATTATTTCGTGGACGATTTATTAAATTATATGCATCAAGAAAAATATTTAGAAATATGTGTATATCACAAATATTTTGAAAATGTAAAACAACTCTTTTTTTTTATATATAATTAAATAATGCAGAAATTTAAAAGTTGTGTCACGGGATTCGAATCCGAAACCTCGGCCTCGAACATTAACCTCATATCTATCACTTGGTTCTGGTAGCTAAGCTTCAAGTTAAATTTTATAAACTCAAATTTTTATTAATGAGAAAAAGTGGATAAAAACAATTTATTATTTTAATTTTTTTTTGGGTGGCCATCCCACCTACTTCGCAATCTGTGTCGAGTTGAACTGAGATTTTTCCCATGTGCCTAACTCACCAACCATTTACGATAATAAAATAAATTAACATTGGTGTTGTAACATAATAAAACAAAATTAATTATAAATTAATATCAATTGTTTTATTATATTTGTATGGAGGGATTCAAGAAGAGAAACTTCCACAAGGCAGACAAAATTATTGCAAGTACTATAAAAAAGTTATTTTACATTACTTTATTATTTTCTTTTGCACATATCCAAATATGGAAATACACGAATAGTAGTTTGAAAAGAATAAAGTTTCATTTCTTATGAAAACAATCATTTATGCTACTAGAAGATGAGAAGATGAAATTACTAATTAGACCAAAACATTGCTAATTTTTCTATATAAGGAAAAGTGTATTCTTGTTACATGACTAATTGCACGAATAAATATATATTATATTGTTTTCACTTTGACTGAATAAAAAGGGAGGAAAATAAATGTTAACAGCTGTACTTGAATTTATTTACCAACTAATTATGGACTAATTCACACCAACCACAGATCTGAAATTTTGTCGATTATGAGAAAATTGCAATATTTAGTGACAACTTTATACTTTAACACGAATAATATATTAAAATTTTATTAATTGAGAAGGTGATATAATTTTAGTTCATTTGTGATTTCCAGTCCCCATAAGATCCACCTGGCTCAACATTTTAAATTTAATGACGTGAAAATTTGAGATATTCCACGTCACCAAAACGGCGTCGTTTACGTGACTGTTTAAAAATAAAATAAAATGAACAACGAAATAACATCATGTTGAAGACGCGAAATATCTCAATTTTTCAAAACATTTAGTTTAATCACTAATAATGAGTTAAAATTGTCACTAAATCGATTTATGAGGCTAAACTAGTGAATTTTCACGTGGAAACGAGAAAATGTGGCATCGATCGATGAAGCAAAGCAAGATATACAGAAAAATAAAATCTCATGACAAAATTTGATACTCGGTTTCCAAAAGCGTTTTCTGATCGGAGCGATGATCGACCAATCTGCGCGATTCTTCCCACAACTTCGCCTCCATCCCCAGTTTCCGGAGCTCCAAAAGGCCGCGCTCGACTGTCACCACACATACATACACTTAAACTTTACTTGTCACTCAAAAATGTCCTAAACTTTAACAAATATCTTTTAAACCCCAAACTATCAGATTTTTTAAACCCCAAACTTTAACAAATATCGTTCCGGCCTATAAAACCGGCCGGTTCTACCTAGCACGTGGTGGACTAAAACGACGAAGGATTATGCATTTCATCATTATGTAAGAAACATTAAACACTAACTACTTTAGACTATGCTTAAGCCATGTTGTATCAAAGGTTTAGGGCTAGCGTTGGAGAAAAACAGATGACGAAGAACAACCTGTTGGTAAGACGCTTCCCCCTCCAACAAAGAGGCCAGGGGTTCGAGTCAGCCCAGAGGGCCAGAGGGTAGTGCGTGAGTGTGTTTTTCTTTTGTTGGTTATAATAAACTTTTTAAGTAAAAATGTTGGAGAAAAACGAGTAATCGAGAGAGAGAGAGAGAGAGGGGGTACCATCAACGGCATCGTGGGAATTAGGCACCCGGCTCCCTTGGTTGATCCAGAATTGCAGTCGATCATCCGCAATATCGGGTTCCAACCCCTGAGTTTTCGCTCGTCTCCAGAAGTACGACAACCAAGCCTATGATACAATAAAAATCGAGGAACGAGTCCAACTTTATTAGCCGTATCATATCATATGATCAATAATCGATGAGTAGTCTCTCGAACAGGGCTATTATCGAACAAACGACTGCCAAAACACGAAGAGCGTGACAAAAATCGGACTTACTTGCTTCAGAAGCACGTCTTCACACTCCTCCGGACTCAGCCCTGAATCAATTTAAGTACGTTTAGTAAGCGTTTTCGAACAATTTAGGAAGAACACATGAAACTATAATTTACCAAATGTTTCCGAATAATTGGTGCTCTCAGCTAGCAGCTTCACTTCATCTGCATATCAAAGAATGGAACAATTCGACTTGTTTTCAAGGAAAACGAAACAGAGTTTTTTGCAAGTGATGAATTGAAACATACCCATATTAGATTTTAGTATGCAGGGGCGACGTTTTTGGGCCATTGCTATAGCTATTGCCTCCTCTACCTTTCAACCAAAGACGACAAACAGAAAATCAACGCAGTTGTGAGATCAAACGAGGCAACGAGAAACTAAACAAGTTTCGATTCAGCCCTTTATAGCTTAGTATATTGAAATAATTGAGGGATCGTGATTGGGAGCCGGACCTTGAGGGCGCTGAGTTCCCGGAGGCCTTTTTCAACCATAAGCATACTCTCCACGTCGACCTTCTTTGTAACGTCTTCCTTTTCCCGTAGAACTCTCTCCCTTTCTTCTAATCCATCGGTAGCTGAAAAATCGACACGAGACGAATTTAACATAGCATAATGAAAAGTCTTTAAATTTTCCATGAAGATTTGAAGCTCTTACTGCCATGTTGTGAATCTTTCGCTTTACGCCCCGCGGCCAATATAACTTCGACGGGGCGAGAAGCAAAACGTGACCAATAATCGCGTCTCGCTTCGGCTACCTCAGCATGGATCCCTGCATCACACGAGTGCAAAATATAGCTATGCTGAGAAATTGATGGATGATTTCAAACGGTGATCACGAATAAAACCAAATTTACCGTAGCGAATGCATAAACTCCAGCAACGAGCGAGCCAACACCTCTTGAGAACAACCTCTTCCTAAAGTATTAGGCTGTGGATCAGATAAGTAAGGAAAAAACAAATAAAACGACGTAACGAGACGAGCTCTGGTTTCACCGGTGGATACCATCTCCTCTCGAGTCAGTATCATTCTCTGCGTCGTTATCCTAAGCGATTCAACTTCTTGCTCGGCTTCTTGGAGCTGATCCAGAGCAGACGACGCTTCATCCCTCGAGGCCTTAGAGAAAAATCACATAAATTTGGATCATTTTTACAAATACATTGCAAATGAAAGTTAGAACATTTTTACAATTTGTCAAATACCTCGATTTCCATTCGAAGGATTGCAAGCTCCTCGTTGCCTCCACCGTAAGTATCTGCCGCGATTTTGAGAGCAACCTGCAAAGAGGAATCAACAATGTGTGGAAACAAACTGGAATCGAATCATCACTAAATAATCGACATACCTCTCGTTTCTGAAGCTCTGCTTCCTTCCTGAATCATAACCAAGGAGACGTTGACATACAGAATCGCGGTATATTAAGCAAACGAGCTAATAAATCGTAGCCTACCTGCTTAAGAGCCGAGATTCTAGAGATACGCCTTCTCCAAAAGACTCGATCTGAAACGAAGATGGATTGCAATAAATACTAAATATTTTGCATCTCATTAGTAGACACGACGGATCACCTGTTTCTCGAGCTGCCTCGTTCTCGCTTCTGCTTCATCATACCGTTCTTCTGCTATCCTGAGCTGAAGCAGATGGTAATGTTACGATGCTAACCAAAAGGGAACATGACATACTCGACCTTAAAACAATAGGCTTTCCGATTTTTCAATATCATAAACAAGAAGATGAGAATGTGAATAGGAATCTAAAAGAATCACCTTTTCCAGTAAACTATCGTTCTCTTCTTGAAGCATGTCGAGCTGCAATTCCAAGCATCATTTTTTCGTGATCAAACGAAGCGAAATATGCATAACACAAGCATACAAATTGTACCTCATCTTGTAGAGCAGAAGAAGACTGCTGGCCACCGGGTTCTTTATACTTGAAAGTTCCAAAATCGAGCGATAATCTGTGAAATCGACAGCAGAGTAATGCACGAGATAAGATCGAAAGCGAATAGAAGTTAAAAGAGGGTATTTACTTCTTATCCCTGACTCGATCGAGTTGAGAATCGGCTTGGTTTCCAGATGCAACCGGCTTAAGTGACAGAGACACGCTCGACGGCACCATGGCGACTGTCTTCACCCTCAAATTATTCGGGCGGACAATACGAGCAGATGAAGGCTGTTCCATGGTACTAATAGAAGAAGACGACCTTCCGGCTGAGCGAGCCGATGATGGTTGTGGTGGTTCATCTGAAGAGTTCATTGCAGAGAAACGGCCGTGATAATTTAGAGACGGGGATGGGTCGACGTGGTGCTTTGGCTGTCGAATACGAAAGGACGAGGGCTGGTGCTGCTGCTGCTCCACCGAGGCGTCGCTAGAAGATAGATCGATAGGCTTGGAGCGATTGTGCCGGGAATGAGCTGATGAAGGCTGCTGCTGCTCCGCTGATGAGGCGACGCTCGTGCACGGCTCGCCTATCTTGGATTGGGAGTGGCGGTAACGAGCTGACGACGGCTGATCGACTGAGTTCCGAACTGACTAGAAGGTAAAAAAGAAGTTCAGGCATACAAATTGAGATTCGAAAAACGCGAAATTGAGAGATGTATGCAAGATTTCTTACCATTGGAGAACGGCTTCGAGCTTGACCTCGGCCTGCAAGGCCTATACCGGTTGATGGGACGCCGGAGTTGAAATCGTATAGCTCGTCCTCCTCCTCTTCGTCGTCGGCCGGTTGATGAGCCATAACCTCGGCCAGCCGTTGAGCAGCTGCTTTCGTCTGCGGTTTCTTCATACTTAGGCTAGTCGAAGTGGAGCGAGTGTGTTGATGCATTGGGGACGTCATCACGAAACTCGAGAAAGACTCTGTTTTACAAATGAGCTTTCTCAACACCAACAACAATACAAACCTTCAAAGACATTTCAAAATGGGGGATTTCAACCATTGTCGATGGTCATACAGATTAATCACCGATTTAGAACAACAATCAGGGGAATATCAAGACAACGTAGCAGTAGATCATCGAATTCGTTCAAGAAAGGGCAAACGTGAAGTCATTTTTACTGCTAACCGGGAGAGTAGTGATTCTAATCTTACGGATACAAAGTGGCTTTGATACGTTATTCACAACAATCAGAGTTTTCCCTCTAAAAGACACTATCATAAGCTCTTCACTTCTAAGGTTGCGCGATTTTGCAAGAAAACGATGGAAGAAAGCGATATCTTCACTCCTATAGTTAACTACAAGAAGGAATTAGGCAAGGCATGATTCCCAATTCTTTTCCTTGCTACATTTGATCACACCAAAAACCTAAAATGTCCTACATTAGTCGTGTCTCGATTCGTCTACATTAACTGTATCTCATACTCCTACATATCCTAGCAACGACTATGTTCTTTGCTACCCGACTACATCAAGAGTGTCTACACAAAATCCTTCTCTTCCTTTCACTCAAAGAGGCAATGCACCTAGCCTTTCATCTTTGAATAGTTATAACAAGTGCAAACTCTCGTTCCCCCCCCCCCCCCCTAAATCTTGACGTTGGCACGACTCTCTCGCGCACTGGCGAGTGCAAGAGGAGGGGGAAAGGGCTTAAGCCCCTACCAAACTTCTTTTTCGTTTACTTTTTTCTATTTTCAAAATTGTCGAAACTTATTTTGAGACCCCACTTTGCCCAAGACCGAACTGTCGAAGGTTGGAGGATCAGGAGGGGCTGAAATTGCAAAGAAGGAGATAAGAAATTGAAGATTACGGTTTTTTTCTTTTAAAAAAGAAAAGTTAAACTATGACTTAAAATTTATGAATATTGTTAACTTTCTACTACTGAATTGCTTATGTAGAAGTCGGAAAGTTTTTTCAAAAAGTGGCTCTTCATGTTCCTAAGTGAACCTATTGTTAAATCGGTGGAAAATCAATCTCATAATCTAAACAACGGAGCCCCTACCAACATATTTTCCCGCTCTCGAGCCAACATGCTAGATTGATAAACATAGGATTGAGTGTTTGAAGGATAAGATTGACAAACTAGTTCAAAAGTGAGTAATCCATCATTTATCCATCAAAGTAAACACTGAATTAGCTTTCGACTATTTTATCAATCCATCTTATCATGCAAAGTAAACACCACCTAATTGTATAAAGCTCACAGAGGATGAAGACTTTTGCAGGTTTACACAAGCTCTAGAAACTACTTCATAATCCCCAATTTCAAACACCACTTCTTCAAATCATAAAATCTAATTAATTCACTAATTTCCATGAAGTGTGATGAGTGGTGACTTGATTGAACCCTAATAACTCAATCTAAAGGAACCCTAATTTCACTAATTCCCACAATTTGCTCTTAAATCTTCCATTCAACACAATGCATCATGCATCATTTCCCCCCCAAAAATGGATCACAAAAACAGGATATTTTACAAAATTAAACAATCATATGCCAAAGAATTTCATTTGAGGCCTCGAAAATCAATCGATTCGTGAACCCGATTTCGCAGTTTCTTATACATGCAAAGCGTCGTTCCGGCATTTCGACAAACACCATGTGTGCAATAACGCAATTTATGCATGCAATCAAATGAAATGATCCATACCTTGCAGAAATTTGGGAAGAAAATAAAATGAAATTTCTTCTTCAGCGACGGTTTTTGATCCGTACCTTGCAGAAATTTGGATCTCGTTTTCTTTGTGACAGTTTAAGCGCTGGATTTGTTTGGGGAGTGGAGTTGGGTTCGGAGATTTTAAGGAAGAGAGGAGAAAAACTGCAACACGTGTGTTTTTCTCCATTTTCATAAATGTTACCATGCATGCAAATCTTACTATGCTCTTCACATTTTTATTTTTATTTTTATTTTTATTTTTATTTTTATTTTATTTTCATTTCATTTTTATTTGCATGTTGTTGATTTTGATATATTGAATTTGAGGGTAATTATAAATTTAAACCCCAAATTATACCTTTTTTTTTAAATCAAGAATGTCTCGAATTATCAGAAATATTTATTTAAACTCCTAACTAGTAGTCTTGTATCAAAAATTTCTTGCGTCAATTTTCCAGCTTCGGAAATCACAACGTGGATGCTTGATGGCTTGACGCCCGTGTAACTCCATGTGGTTTCTATATTACTACTATTTAATTTTTTTTTATGTGCTATCCGATGAGCCACGTCAAGATTTTGTGGACTTGAAAATGGATGAGGAATTTTTTTTTATATGAGGTTGATAATTGATGATTTAAATAATTATTATGAAAGTTGAATATTTTTGACAAAGCAGATGTAATTTGGAGTTCTAAGTGATACTTATCCTTAGTTTAAACTTTAAAGGCAATAATGCTATAATTATTTGGTAAAAAGTTTTATTGTAGTTTAGTAATTAAGTATATATATAGTTTTACTGCCATATTTATTTGGTAAAAAGTTTTATTGTAGTTTAGTAATTAAGTATATATATAGTTGATATGAGCCAAGAATACTTTTCTAAAATTCTTTAAACTTGTCATGTTGTCTATAATTATTGTTAAAATTTCATATATTCATGCACAAGAAGATTCATTTCAAGTTTTAGTGTCTCTTTGTCCCAAGTCGACTATGAAAAATAAAAATCATTAGCCACATTGACCAACGTTTTTATTTGTAACAAAGAATAAAAATCATTAGTCTCGGTTGGGCTATTTTTGTGAAATGTTTTTAACAAAGAATAACATATAGTAATATTTACTTGTAAATATTAGAAAAGCAATAGTATTATACTTTACTACTCAGCAGAATTATAAATTACTCGTTTACTGTATAAATATCATCACGCTACTTTTTAACATAATTTGAATTTATTTTCGACAACATAACTTAAATATCGTTACACTACTTCTAAATCACTAGCCAAATTATGAAAACTCATTTGCTACTTTTATTCAGGAAATGAATCACAGGAATGCCTAATAGAGTCAAATCATTTCCCCCTTCGGAAAAAATATATTATTACTAATTTTTACTACGCATAATTCCTGTTCAAAATTTTACCTGAAATTTGCAATATTCTTCTGCAAATGACCCCATGAAAGTTTCAACTTCGGTTAGTAAGTAGCACCAGATAATAAATAAAATAAAATGTAAAAAAAGAAAAAAATAAATTCAGCGTCGCGACGTCAACGACAACGACTACATCCACCACCACCACCACCACCACAACCGGCACGGGGCAAGAAAAACTATATATGTTTTACCGAAAAGAAAAAACATTTCCGATCTCCATACATCTCGGACGAGAAACTCGAGCTAGTGTGTGTATTCCATTCCCGGGCGAGGGACCCTCGGCCTCACTGGCGTCTTCGAAGGACTAATCCTGCAAAATGAATTTTTGTGAGAGACTTGTTCGAGGGAAACGGTTTTTTGCTCGCTTTCCTATAAAAACTAGCGTTGGAACGAGGTTGGGCCGTCGTATACCTGACCCGCTGGGAGCCCAGAATTTCACCACAGCAATCGAGGGCCACTAAAGCGCTCTCCGCCTGCAGCAAATATCGAAATCAGCTCTCTATTTGAAGCTCGTATTCATCAATATATAGTGCTACTACGGTAGTCGTTCAATCTTCCCAACATTAAAAGGAAACGAACACGGGAAAGGGAAAAAAGAGAAAGAAGAGATGCGGAACAAGCAAATGTCTACCACAAATTACGATTATCGAGCCTTTTTCGTTACACTCTTCAGACAAGTTTCAGGCTTTTCGCCAACGACATCAAGGGTATATTAGACCTTTCACTTAAAACACTTAAAATAATCAATGTTATGGCAAGTAAGGCGGTAAAAAGGAATGTACCATTTCAAATTCGACAAAAGCAATTCGCGTCGAGTGCATCTGGTCGCCTAAGAGCCTTAAGCGGGAGACCTACAATGCAATGAAGTGATTTAAACCGATTAATAGACTCTCCAAAAAATATACAAATGCAAAGCTCGTTCCGGAACTTCTATGCATACCTCACCACATCTTGCTTCGAAGAAATTCTTCACATCGACTTGGGTAACCTGAAACGAAGCAACACGAAACATCATCGTAACGCCACTTACTATTATTACTAAAACTGAGAACCCATTGAGAAGAACACGGAATATAGAGAACTACCTTCTTATCGATGTTAGTGCAGTAGACTGTCCGAGCACACATCTCTCGCTCATCCTCCGACTGTTAAATCGCGTGAGAGAGCCGTCGTTATCGATATCAATTCAGAAGGTAACTAAAACGAGAAGGATGGAATAGAAATGCCGGCAATTTCTTTTTACCTGTGGAAGGAATGTCGGATTGACGGGAAGAATGGCCGTTTTGGAAGGCAAAACCTTTACGGTAGAGAAGCCTATCACTGTGCCATTGAGAACCAGAGCGGCTCGAGCAGAATCTGTCGGAATTAATCACATCAGACTCAGAGATAGATGAAGATCGACAACAACAAACACGCCACTCCATAGAAGAGCCAGAAAGAGAAAGGTAAGCTTACACTCGTCGGAGAATTCTACAAAAGCGAAGCGAAGATTGGAGTGCGGATCACCACAAACTCGACAATCGGCCACCTGTAAAGTAGATAGAGATATCAAGATCCAAAAATATCAGAAATTGTGCTCTATTACACAAAACTTGAGTAAAAATGCCCTAATTGCATAACACAACTGCGAAAGATAATCCTCTCGAGAAACATACCTGTCCAAAGCTGCTGAATAACGCAGCAAGCTGCTCCTCAGAGATCTGAAAGAAAACCGTAGGATATGAATTCTTGGAAACTATTTAACAAGATGAGGTTTGTAGATCTTCACTTACGTTATGATCAATGTCTGAGACATAGACGGTTCGTCTAATACTTTCTTCTCTTTGAGCTTTGAAAGCTCTGCCGCTCATTCTCTTCTTCCCCTGCTCGTAGCTATTTCTTCTCTGATGAGACATATTCGAACGAAACACAATTAGGAAAAGAACGTTGCAGTTCAAAACCTCGACAGATAAATTCATATCTAATCCAACCTAACACTATTTAGAAACTTGAGCAAAGGCTGCATGTAGTTAAAATGTCTAAGTATGATTGCTAATTCCTACATCAATCATTATCGAGAAACATATCCAACAGAGAGAAGGTTCGGATTAAATACATCTCGAGACCAATTGACAGATTCATTCCAACAACCACAAGTGTGTTTTTCTCAGCAGATCACATAACATAATTACTGGAAAAATGCCAACTTCCTAATCCAAATAAAAGAAACCAAATCTCATCCATCAAATCAGGCCAAAAATGATCATCACAACTCAAAATTCCACAAGATTAATCATCAAAGGCAAAGAATCCAATCACAAATTTTCATCACTCTCATTACACAAACAAACAAAGCAACATAACTGAATTCCAGAGACTAGAAAAGAAACTTTCCTACTCAACAAATAAATATGAACAACAAGCTCCAAATATTACAAAATTAGGCAAAAAACATGAATCAAATTTTAGCCCCTTCTGTGATTTGAGAAACCACCATAAACCACCATTCATCTGCAAGATCAATCACTAAAGGCAAAGAATCCCATCACAAGCTATCCATCACTCACACACACAGACAGACAATATAATTGAATTCCAGAGACTAGAAATAACCCTACTCAACACCTCAATATGAAGAACAAGCTCCAAATATTGCAAAATTAGGCAAAAAAAATGAATCAAATTTTATCCCCTTCTGTGATTTGAGAAACCACCATTCATCTGCAAGATCAATCATTAAAGGCAAAGAATCCCATCATTCTCATTACACACACACACACACACACACACAAAATTCCTACTCAACAAATCAAGATGATCAACAAGCTCCAAATATTACAAAATTAGGACTTTATACTCTTCTGTGATTTGAGAAACCATCAATTATCTAAGAAATCTCATCACAAGTTATCCATCACTCTCATTACACACACCCACACACACACACAAAACATTACAAAAATTAGGCTGAAAAAAAAATCAATTGGGGAATAAAATTGTATACCCTTCTGTGATTTGGGAAACCACCATTCATCTGCAAATTGTGAGCACCATTGTTGCTCTGGTGATAAGAGGAAGGGAAGAACTCCTTGGCCAATGGATTCAGCTCCAATTTCTTCAACATATTAACAATCTCCTTCATCTGCAACTCCGATTCCGAATCCACATTCGGATTCAAACCAGAATCCTTCACACAGTTCTCATTCCCACAGGTGGGATTCTCAATTTCAGGTGAAGAAGGCTCAACGGCAGCAGCAGCAGGCGATTCCATTTCCAAAACTGCTGCTTCACCGCAAACCTCAGCACCAGCAGCCATTGCCTCAAAACCACACAATTATAACTCAATAAAGGGCTCAAAAATTAAAGAGAACAAAAAGGGGTAGTCAGAAAAGGGGCTGCTTTTTCACTCGTGAAGCATAAAAAAACCCAATCTTTATATCTCTACATAAATATAGAGATCAATCAAGAAAAGGGTCCTTTTTTATTTCAGATTTGGGTGTGAAATCTTGGGAGAGATTATGTGAATGTAAATGGCTGCATAGAAATTCAATGGAGCGGTCACAGCTATAAAAATGAGAGAGAGAGAGAGAGAGGTCCAATGTTTATGAAGGGTTTTTTTTTCTTCTGAAAACATAAACAAAATTGATGATCACAAGTGGCAATGGTGGTTTATGGAATGAACCAAGAGGTGGCCCCTTTGCTTGGGCTTTTCTCCACCTTTCTTTTTGTTATTCTTGTTCGTTTTAGAGAGAGAGAGAGAATGCTAAATTGCTAACAGAGAGACATGTAATAAGAGAGAGAGAGAGAGAGAGAGAGAGAGAGAGAACGGTGCAATGGAAAGATTGGATTTTTGCAACTTTGCTGGTGTGTTTTTAGCTCTACTTGTGCTTTGACAGGATATGGCTTCCATAAAATCATTATATTTGCCCCTCTTTTTATTGGGATTGTTAATTTTCATTTCCCTCATCTTTTTATAATTTTATCGGTTGCACTGATATTTTTTTATTTAAAAAAAAAAAAGAAAAAGAAATACAAAGTGATAATATGTAAATTTGCCTCCATTTGATCCATATCGGCTATCTCGAGATGGTCGTCTGTCTACCTCGTATCATTAGGTATGCTCGAGATAGCTGGTCTATCACGTCGAGTTGATCGATTGGCTATCTCGAGCTAACCGAAGATATGAGGTAGCATGCTGCTAGCTCAAGGTAGTTGTTTGATCGACTAGCTCACATAGTCGGTTAGTAACTTTTTTTTTATACTTTTTTGATATAAATACAAATACAAATGTGTAAGATTTTTAACTTGCATGTATATTTATGAAGGGTAATTTAACTACTTTAAGTATATTATGAAAACTTCATCAGTTCCATATAAGTGTGCTTATGGAAATATGATACGAATTTTAATAAAAATAGTGATAAAGTGAATTTGAGTGGATTAGATATCCCTCTTTTTTGAAAAATTAATGCATGTTAAACTATTAGTTAGAGAGTTGACTTTATTGTAGAGTAAAATTTAAAAAAAAAATGTGCATACATATCAGAGATGGACGGAAAAAGAAAATTGTGCACACTTATATGGAACAAAAAAAGTATTTTATAAAAATCAATATTTTGTAAAAATATGATATTTTTAATTAAATACTAAGCAAAATGGGGAATTTAAAAATTTGTCCATGATTAAATGTAGTTTGAAATTACAAGTTGCAATGACAATTTTTTATTGTTTGGGGAATTAGAATCTCGCTTTGATTTTCTCCACAAACACTCATATGTTTGTCGTTTTACGAAGTCCAAATAATTAACTAAAATACGACGAAGCACATAAAAATTGATAAAAACGTTTTATCTCCAATTAAAAAAAAGGGGTTCGAGTGATGTAAAGGAATTAATGTATGAGTGGGTCTAGAAAATAATATATGATGTAAAGATATTAAATATTGTAACATGGGAGTTGTGCAAATGGTATTTTATTTTAGAATAAACGGTTAGATTCTTTTTTCTTTTATTTTATTTTTTTAGAACCAATCAATGGTTAGATTCTCATCTTATGGAAGCAATTAAGTGGAGTTATTGGTGACTGTTAGAGGAATTCCGAGTGTGATCAGCATATTTAGGGGGGCTAAAAGGTTTATTAGAGTATTAGTTAATTAATTAGTACATTCATAATAAACAATTGGTGCTGTATTTTTTTTATTAAAAAGTGATTTAAAGATTGTGTTGATGTATAAGAATATGATTATTAATTAATTGTGGTAAGAATTGAGATTGAATCTTGGCCCTTCAAATATCTATATCTAATGGTTAAGATTGTTTTTAAATGAACAAATACAAACTACGTACGCACAAATACAGATTACGTATGCACAACTCAATATATTTCATGAACAAGAGATTTTCGAAAAAAACAACCAGGTTCGAATTTTGGAGGAGGCGAATTTTTTTATTTTTATTTCGATTTTCCCTTATTCGTATGATTGTATGCGCTTGTTCATAGATTTT
>JAYJMF010000030.1:2646389-2662550 GCA_036873715.1 Salvia sclarea
ATATTTTCCCTCCAAAACAACATTTAATGATTTCATTAAATCCTTTAACAAAATATTTAATACATTAATTCAACTATGAATTAATTACATATGTATAGAAAAATTTTCTTATTCAAATATACAACCACACAATATATTTAATTAATCATTCAAGCTTTAAATTATTAATAATTTTTACTAATTATTAAATATATTTGTTGTGAGAAAATTACATTTTGTCTTCGACTATAATATACTAATTAACTTTTCTATATAACATTAAACGAATTTAAAAATAAAAGTCGCAGTGGTATTAATTTACATGTATATATCTCTAAAAATATGAAATTATTTAACTAAATAATTGTTGTTGGGTCCCTTTGTATACTGAACAGATTTGGGGGGGGGGGGAGGGGGAATACACCTGAATGCAGTTTTTCGTAAAAGATATGTTGCAGCGGAATAGTAAACAGCCTATAGTTATGAATCCTACTGACTGTATAAAATACTGGTCAGTTGGACTAATAACTATTGCGGGCTGAGTTTAGTCGGTTACAGCTTAAGCTGTTAAAGTTAAGGTTATAATATGTTTAAGCAAAGTTCGATATAAGGGCTGATCAGGAAAGACTGATCAGTCAGAGAGAGAGAGAGAGAGAAAAAAAACTTAGCCAAATAGTAAGAACATAAGCCGTTTTTACGTGGTTCGGAGCAATCAACTCCTACGTCCACGGACTAAGTACTGCAGTCAATTCACTATAATAGTGACTTGTGCTTACGGGTGCACATCAAACCTTTGTCACCAAAGTTCAGTTATCGGTGCCGACTTATCGTGTCGGATTCCTCATTAGCTTGCGGGTGCTAAGTAACCTTACAAGGATTCCAAATGATTAGAAAATTTGTACAACTTCTAACTCTAACTCTAATACAAGATTCGAGCTAAGTAGAAAGAAAATCTCCAACTGAAACTCTTAGCAAACAGTCGCAAGAGTTGACAGAGATTAAGAGAAGTGTTTTGATGAACACTTAGTTACAAACTTCTCTTCTTCGATGCAGTGAGTTGAGAAAGAATTTCTGCAGAGGTTTGGCAAGCTCACTAGATCGGTGAGGTAGAAGGGCGGAGGTGGTCGTGTATTTATAGACACATTTGAGAAGATATCCATTGGAGGGAGATGTCTTCAACAAAAGAGCCGTTGCAGAGAAAGAAGGATATGTCGTCTTTGATGGCAGATCTTCAACCACACCCTAGAAAAGTAGCCCATCATTTCCTCTTACGGTCCTTTTAGGTTTGAAACCCTAAACTAGGACACAAAGATGTCCTAAAAAGGACACTGTTGACCATAAAGCAGACGTCCAATCGTCCTTGGTCAATCCCGGAGAATCCGCTGCATTTAATGCGGCTTCGGGCTGAGTATCCTTAGAACAACTTCAGCATTTCTTCAATCTTCAGCAATTCTTCAATCTTCAGCACGTCTTCGAGAATCAGCATTACAACCTTAAGCAAGGCCGCTTATCATGCTTTATGGACGTCTTCAGCCTTGATTGGTAACAAAGGCGGCTTCTATCTGAGCAGCTTTAAATACCATATTTGGCTGAAGTAGCTTTAGGTTTTCTTCAGTATTCCATCTTGCTATTCAGTCTTCTTGCTTATCGGCAATACTTCCAACTTCAGTCTTCAGTCTACTCTAAAGTCAAAACATATAGGTCTGTCTAGAGACAACTAAAACATAAACAAAGGGTTTTGGGATCATTAAAACAAGATATAACATTTCACTTATTTTTCCAACACTGATAAAGGTGGGTCAAAAGCAACTTTATTACTAATCAAGGCTCTCCTTATTTTCCGTACTGTAAAAATATGTGTCATATTAAAGTTGACATGGGAGTATAACTCTATTTTTCTTTTAAAATTATTTTAGATTGGGCTAATTTTAAATTAAAACCCGATATCACGCATGGGTATAAGAAAAAATTTCGAACTTGCACTGGGTTGAAGCCCGGTGCTGGCACCACTAAGATCCGCCCATGACGGCACGAGTTTTAATAGAAAAGTAATTGTAAATTATATGAGTCCTACTATTATAAATGGAAAATGGTAAATTATTTTGGATGTACCAAAAAGTAAATTTGTGTCATATCTTTGGTGGACGGAAATATAGTACTCCTATTTACCAAAAAAAAAAGAAAAAAAAAACCTTAGCATGACTCGTTAATTTTATTTTATAATTATGGTCCCTTCTTCACCAATTTTACGTTCGGTACACTTGTTAAAATCAGGTATCAATGCATCACTAAAAATTGTGAACAAATATCCCACTAATCTTACATTCACTACAACTAATTAAAACTTAAAAGTCACGACACTAATAAAATTTTAGTGAGCAAATATCCCACTAATCTTACATATTCACTACAACTAATTAAAAATCACGGCACTAAAAAATGTGAGTAACATATGTTGGATATGGATGGAAGGAGTAATTAATTTGACAACTAAATCAGGAAATAGTGACATCATAGTTATAAACAATTGAAAGTGAAACTCCAGAATCCAATGCAAGTAGCAGTAATTAGGAATTGTTGACAAACAATTCTAACTTGGATTTATTTTCCTGATCAATGACATCGAGATAAACCGGATCGACGATGACGTGGCTGTCGACGTGGACATTGAAGGCGTGGTTCCACCAGAGCACCTTGGCGGTGCCGCTGATGTCGACGGTGGAGTCGAGCACCATCTCCCGCGCCGCCACGTCGGCCACGAATCTCTTGGCGTGGTGAGCCAGCTGGACCCCGCTGAGGCGCGCGGGCAGGCGCAGCAGCTGGCACGAGCGCGGCGGCTGCGAGCCGGCCTCGACGGGAGCCGAGCCGAGGAGCTCCCCCGCGTAGTAGATCGACATCACGGTATCGGAGTAACGGATGGGGGCGACGTTGGGGTTGGTGACGTGGACGGTGAGGACGGTCTCGGCGTCCAGCACCGGGAAGTTGAGCTTGAAGGAGGTGATGTCGATGGAGATCAGGTGGAACGTAGGGTCGCGGGGCTTCGAGGAGAGGGCCAGGGCCGCGGCGGAGGCGGCCGCCGCGCCTACCAGGGCGGACCCCCAGCTAAACTTCTTGTCTTTGCCCATTCACCTCGCCGATGGGAATTTTTCTGCTGGGGTTTTTATAGCGGTGGTTGTGTGTGTGTGTGTGTGTGTGTTGGTGGATAAGGAGAGTAAAGTGGAGTGGTTGGGGCTTAAATGACGGGTGTGCCCCTGGTTTCCTGGGGTCTTTTTTTTTTCTTTTTTTTCTTTTCTGAAGAAAGTGGTCGGAATGTCGAATGTAGGAGTTTAGTTGTACTAGTATGTATCATTACAAAAACGTGTGTCGAGTTTTGAGCTGACTACCATTTTTCTATTCCCACTCAAATCAAATTACGTATCACCACTTTTCCTTCTTTTTCTTTTTGGTCTTCAATTAAATACTAAAATAAAGAGATAACTGTAATTTAGATTTGAAATTCGGTGTTTGATGCGTATTACCGTTTGAAATTCAACTTTTGGAAGCTTTTTTTTGTCAGGGATCAACCTTTGGAATTAGTATTTAATAGAGAAATATACGAGCAGCAGAACTATAAAAATGTAATCGAATTCACTTGTCGAAAATTGTTACTCAGCTCCTTAGTGATGCTATTGCTAAGCTCAATCTCAATATTTGTATATACAGTCTATACGACTATACTGATTGATCATTGATGATGCTTAGTTTATATTTTAAAGTTGGCTATTTGGCTTCTATGTGATTCCACGCGTCAGCAGGAAGTGCCACTTAAATTATGACCAAATTGACAATTAAAAGGTAGCACTCCGGTAATAAGAAATATAGTGTTTTCCATATTATTGAGTCTCAAGACTTACAAGTTATAAGTACGTCTATGATCATGTTATTATTTTGAATTATGAAATCATTATTCGTTCAATAAATGTAAAGATAGGGTTCATGCATGTATTATAGTAACATTAATTATTGTTATAAATGACAACACGTAGGTAATACTCATGCGACCTCCCCTAGTGGGTTCAAACTCCACCGTTCTCTATTCCAATTAAAGAAAAATAGTGGAAATACTCCAAAGATTGGTAGAATAATTGTAGCAATGACTTGTAGTAGTATTTGATGAAAAGAATTGTAGCAAAGGGCGTGTCTGACAGCTCCTTTTGGAACCTTTTGCCTGTGGGCCTCACTCCGAGTATCTAGACAATTTTTCAGTTTTGGGCCTTTAATGTTATAATTTCAACACTACATTTAGCCCATAATCTATTCCAGTGCATTAATAATATCAAGCAGAAGCAGCGGAAAATGCGGCACCGGACCCCGTCGAAGTTGAGGATAAGAAAGTTCAAGTTAAAATTCAGATTTTAATCAAAGCCCAACATTAATTTAATTAGTTATATTGAACATATATAAACGGACATGGTTCCAAATGCTAAATAATGGTGTGTTCACGTTGGCCCTTCCCACGACTGTCAAGATTATTTTGATTTCACCAAAAGTAAAGGATGTTTAAGTTTGTATATTTCTATTCACAATCCAAAATAATTAAGTTAAAAATTCGTGTTTCTTAAAACAATTTTAACTCCTTAAATACAAAATGAAACACATAGGATAATTCAATCGACGCCTCGTAGACGTAGTAAACAGATCCAAGGACAGAAAAGAACAGGGTGTTAATCCCTCTCATAAACAAGATATAATATTAATTAATAGGCCAATTTTGTGCATGAGTCAAAATTAATGATTTGAGCAGGCCAACAAGCCAAGATTTGTAATCGCAAGGCGACAAACTCATACAACCTAGCTAGCTGTGTTGTTCACAAACGAAACCACTTCTCAAGAAACAAGAAATTAACCAAAACTTCGTGCTCTCTCAACCTTGTCTTTTCTGCATGCATTTACTTTATATATAGTCTCAAGTCTCAACCCACAACCACAACAGCAACTACAACAATATCTCTAAAAACACAACCAAAATGGTTTCGCACAACATCCTAACACTACTCATCATATTCACCACATCTCAAATCGCACTAGGCAGCGACCCCGACATCCTCACCGACTTCATCGCGCCGCCGAACTCACCGGCGCCCAACGCCACCTTCTTCACATTCACCGGGTTCCGATCCCTGGTGCAAGCGCCGGTGCCTCCGAAATTCGAAGTAGTGAAGGCGACGATGGAGCAGTTCCCGGCACTAAACGGGCAGAGCGTGTCGTACGCGGTGCTGATGTACCCTCCGGCGTCGGTGAACCCGGTCCACACGCACTCGCGCGCGGCGGAGCTACTCTTCCTGACGCAGGGGCAGCTGGAGGTGGGCTTCGTCGACACCGCCAACAAGCTCTACACGCAGACGCTGCAGCCGGGGGATTTGTTTGTGTTCCCCAAGGGTTTGGTGCACTTCCAGTATAACGCCGACGCCAGTGTTCCGGCCTTCGCCATCTCGGCATTCGGGAGCGCCGCCGCCGGCACTGTTTCGGTGCCCGCCACTCTGTTTAACTCCACCGTTGATGACATGGTTCTCGCCCTCTCTTTCAAGACTGATGTTGCCACTATTCACAAACTCAAGGCTGGCTTCAATTAGAACACACGAAACAGAGATTTTGAGATTAATAATTGCTGCGCGCTTTTCATTTCAAGCAATTTGTTTTGTAGAGATTTGTTGACACTTGATTTCACAATAAAATTAAGTTAATACATTTATGAGGAGATTGCCCGTTATTTAATTTATGAAATTATTAGTTTATACTTCAATAATGTTTGTCTAATTTATAAACATCTTAAAACAACTTCGGAGACATTCGATAAATATATGTTTTTGAGATTCCTAATAATATAACTATATATAGATTATTGTAGAATTACTTATTTTCAAACTAATTTAAATTTTATTACTTTCTAGCTGTGATAAATACCATTAAGCATAACCGAATAAGTAATACTTCTTCCATTTGGCTCAAAATGACACCCCTATTTCGGCATAAATATTACTCCCTCCGTCCCATTACAAGCGTCTAAGTATTTCATTTTGGGTGTCCCATTACAAGTATTCACTTTCCTTAAAAGGGAAATAATTACTATTTTTTTCTTTCATACTTTATCATTTAATATTTTATCTTTGTTACTTTATTAGTTATTTATTAATTATGTATATTTTTACTTTTCTCTTTCCTCATTTTTCATTTGAAGTATTATATCTCTTACTTTATTTAACCTAAACACTCTTCCTTAATCTCCGTGCCCCTTAATTACTTAGACGCTTGTAATAGGACGGAGGGAGTAAGAAAGTAACAAAAAAGTACCATGAACTCACTTTTCTCGTGTATTAATTTATTGTCTTCTTGAGAATAATATGTCAATTCAAGTGGGACAACGAATGGAATAACATATATCTAAACATATATTCCTTCCGTCCCATGAGAGTTGGCTCGCATTCCATTTTGGAGTGTTTCACGAGAGCTGACACGTTTCCTTTTTTGACATTTTATTACTCACCTAACTTTATATCATCACTTTATATCATTTTACATTATTTTACTTTTTCTCTAAAATCTTATGTCAAAAAGAAATGAGCCGACTCTCATAAGATGGAGGAATAGTATGCACAGTAATTAGAAAATACGGAGTAATATTTTGATTGGAATTAGAAAGTTTAAAAATTAAATATTATAAAGTACAATGCAGAGTAGGGAGTACAACATACTTTGCGGTCTCCGCTAAAATTAAAACTAATGGAGATGGTCTCAATCATAGTAAAACATTGAAAAAACATGTGTAAACAGTCCAACTTTTCAAATTATATTAGTATATATAAAAAAATAAGAGTAAATAGGACAATAGAAATATGTGTATTGTATACACATGTCAAATATCTGCGTGTCGCTATCGGTTCCAAAAGGGAAAATGTCAAACAAATAACAGCTTACCGTCCTTGTCGCCCACCCCATCTCAATTATCCTCTGCCTCTCACTACTCTGCACACCTTTTTCGAATCATTCTAAAATGCTTCTTCATATACATGCATTGCTTAAATAAAATTCATTATTACTATGTTTAGTAAACTAAATCGCGCCTTTAATTTTTTTTTTCTCATACTCGTATAAGTATGCATGTATTTATTTAGAAATCAAATTATATATAATACACTAAAATAT
This sequence comes from Salvia sclarea, assembly GCA_036873715.1. Taxonomy (NCBI): domain Eukaryota; kingdom Viridiplantae; phylum Streptophyta; class Magnoliopsida; order Lamiales; family Lamiaceae; genus Salvia; species Salvia sclarea. The sequence goes on from JAYJMF010000030.1 coordinate 2,653,551, forward strand.
TACTACTAGTCTATTTTATATATCCCGATGTTTGAAATTTTCATTATTGTATTCCAGCTGAGTGAAATTATAGTATTATTCATACTAAAAACATTACAAAAAAAAAAATTCAACTTTCTTTTTCTACTGCGACATCAATTTCAGATGATCTGATCATTAATTTCTGGAACTAAGACTATGACTTAAATTTTGTTGACTTATGTTACAAAATTCTCAACCCAATTTACTAAATCCGCATCAACTGAACATTATGGAATTGGAATTTTGTGATTCTTCGACATGGATTTTAGCGTCGAATCAATATCAAATCGATGTAGAATAATTAATAATAGTACTAGTATTGATAATATACGTATTAGTTTATAATTTTACATACGATAAGATACAATTTTGCAAAAAATAATTAAAGCATTAGAATACAGTAAGATGGTATTTTCTCGATCAAAATATATTAGTACAAATATAATATGTTAGCGTGGAACGTGATTGCTCCCAAATGGGAGTATATGGTTTTGAATATATCCCAAAAATTACACATACAGATACATCACACCGGACGTCTCTCTCCCTCTCTCTCTCTCTCTCTCTCTCTCTCTCACTCACACATACTCCAATGGAAGAACTTGGCGGCGCCCCCGCCGATCGCTCGCGCCACCACCGTAACCCACCGCCTTCCGATCGACTTCTCGGAATTTTCAGCCACCAGCCGGCCGCCCCGGCGCTGGAGCTCTCGGAGCAAGACATCTTCAACACGCCGTCGGGCAGCTCCTCCCCCACACACTCGGGCAGCAGCCCTAACCGGACGCGGAGCGCCCACGGCCACACGCGGAATCAGTACGGCATCCTAGCCGCCCTAAACGATAACCTAAGAACCCGATCCGGATCCGACAATCGGCCCGTCTTCAACCACAAGGCGTCCGCCCCCGTCTCCCTATCGTCCTCGTCTTCGACCTCCCCCGCCGCGTCGTCCTCGTCGCGGATGATGATCCCGAGGAAGCCTCCGCCGCCTCCTCCGGTGGAGAGAATGCGGCTCCGGCATCAGTCCGCGCCGGTGAATGTGCCGGTCATACCTGCGACGATGAGGAGGAGGGCTAGGGATTTGGAGGAGGTGGTGTCGGAGGAGGAGGAGGGGGAGGAGGAGGAGGAAGAGGCGTCCAGGAGCAACGGAGTGATGCTGCCGCCGCACCAGGTGGTGGCGGCGCGGAATTCTCCGATGCTGGCGAACTCGGTGCTGGAGGGGGCTGGGCGGACGCTTAAAGGCAGGGATCTCAGGCAGGTGCGCAATGCCATTTGGCGAAAGACTGGATTTCTTGATTGATTTCTACCCCTTTTTTTGTATGTGTAGGGATTCTTTTGTTTGTGTTTTGGTTTATAATTATGAATAATGTGGTGTTTGTCTGCATATGTAGGGATGTTTTGTACATAAACGTGCCAAGATATAGCTATAAATTTGATTTTTTTTTTTTTTGGTTTATAGATTGAGTTTTCCTTTTTACTGGTTGCGTTGTGTTTTTATTGATGATGAACTATTGTTAATTTCGGCATCAGAAATTGTTATCGGAGCAGTGATTAGTCTAAAACGACCACTAATTCGATAATATAATCTTTCATACCCTGTGACTAAGTCATGAAGTAGAGGCCATTGAAAATGGGACCCATTTTTGACAAGGAAATACTTCTGGAAAATAGAGCAATAAAGTTCATAAGCTTATGTATAAAAAAAGTTTTAAAGAAGAAGGATTCTGCTTAAAGAAATTGCAGTAGTTTGTTTTATATGTTCATGTACTCAATCCATGCAAATTCTTCTTTTAAGCTTGTAAGTTGCAACTATAGTTGAGAAAGAAAGTTAAAGTAGCCTAAACAGAGTTCATAATGCTTTCAGTTTCAGCCTGAATTATCATTTTTGGGAAGTTTGTAAATTTTATATCCTAGCATTTAATTTTCGTGATAGTTCTTGAGCTTGTTACAAACTACTGTTTCCTTTTCCACCATTGACATGCAGTTGAAACACGGAGATTGCATTTCCAAGATAAAATTTGCCGAAATATCAAATTTTCTGTACATCCTTATAGTTGACATACAGCCAAGATACACAGGAATTGGTGAATTGTTGATTCTCTCTTTAAGTGAATGAGTCTAGCTGCATGAATGGAATCCCTCAGAAATGGATTGATTGGATATGTAAGTTATACAGAATATAAGGAACTTCTTAATGTTGTTTTCATAAAAAAAAAACCCTCACTTTTTTTGGATTGTTTGCTATAGAGTTTGACATAAATGTATAATTTACTTTATGGTACATGAATCACATAATACTTGCATCATGGTGGTTGGAATTGAGAGAAGGTATAGGCAATCTTTGTTCTAGTGTTTGCATCATATTTGCAACTTTTTTCTTAAGTCAGGATAGGGAAATTTGCTTAGGTGTATGGTAATGAAATATTAGAAGTCGAGGAAAAGTAATACGGAGTATAAAAGAAAAGTGGTCCTTTTGTGAGCTTATGCAGTTGCCTGGAGCATGTAGCTTGTCATGCATCCCTTATTTTGTGTGCTATGGCCCGACTTCATTGAATCATGGATGCTCTGTGAGGTTTGGATACTACCTCAGGTTGTAGATATGTTATAGTCCATTGATCCTTGTCTCCATTGTGGCATGGTTCACTTAGATTCTGTTCTTATTATTTGCAGCAACGTCGCTTGATTTCCACCTTTGAATAATTTTCTTATATATGGCATTAGTAAGTACTTAGCTTGCAAGAAAATCTTAGATTCTCCTTGATGATTGACCTCATTATATTAGCTGTTTGCAATTTAGTCAACTGAATTGAATATTCTATGTAGTTCTCATATCTAATTGTTAGTTGGTTGATGGCATATTGAATTATCATTATGAGATCTTATTGCTGCAAGCTTTGTTAAGCATGATTCTGTCTTTCTGATTAATTCCGAGAAGATTTTATGAGCCACAAAAGAGAAATGAAATCCAAATTCAAAAGAAAGGGCTTGTATATTTATGAGCTCATCCTGTTGAAAATAGAGTGAAATACTTTGTGGAGCACCATCAATGTGGCTACCTTGGAAATCATATATGTTTTTCATGTCATGAAATCATAGAGTGAAATATTTCATCTTTTTCATGTCGATTTTACTCAATAATTATATTACAAACTATAACATTAATTAATTTGTTGTCATCAGCTTTAAGTTAGACTCCTGATATATACTTGTGAAACTACCAATAATCCCTTGCTCCGAGTTGATGGAATGATGGAAGCAGAATGATGCCTGATCTTGTTTGGCCCATTTTAGAATGCTATCAGAATATCAATACTTGTTTGGTTTTATTTTGCAAAAATTATGAAAATCCTAGTCGAAACTGTTCAAATCTTTCCGCCTGTTTCGCATGAATCACGGTTGTCAAGATTGTCAACCGGAGTTGAACTTTGTCCCTCTAGTCAACTAGGAAACATGATGCATTTGCTTACCACAAAAATCATTTACCTTGTTCTCTTAGGGTCACAATCTTCAAAAACATTTGAAATTCATCAATATTTAGTGCTTAAGAGTTAGGGCAAATGTTCTTTTTAAAGGAGTTAGGAGAAACAACAGTGACTTGCAAACATGGTCTTTCCCCTAACTTGAAAGCACATTTATCTGTTTCTATCCTGGATATGCTGTTGATCTGCCTCATATGTCTGGGAAAATTTCCATCTTCTAAACACGCTATGCTAGCATTCATGCTTTCATACCTTTTATCCTGTCTATCTATACTCTGTATAATGTAGACAGGTAAACAGGACCCTATAAAGTCTTCTAAACACTTCCAGGTATGTGCGGTGAGAGCTTGTGATATTTCGTGTTTGTTATAAATAGTCGAGAATCTTTTATGCCTAATGCTAGTGATGGATATGGATTAATGAAACTGAATCAATGGTAGAAGAATATTATCTGCTGTGATCTGAGTTTTGGAGGTCTTGATCAACTGATATGTATTAGCCTCAGAATTGTAGTATAGCATTGGTGGGTGCTGCTACTATTGAAGTTGTTGAGTAAAAAGGTTGAATATTATAGCATTGGTGGGTTGCATTGGTGGCTGGATGACTCAGACGCATTGATGATCTCCTGTTATAACCTTATATATCTCGTCTTTCATTACATGTATATGAATCTGATGGATGATATCGTAAATAAATAAATACAGTATATTCCTAGTGTGTCGTGGTTCAAATTCGATAGTTGTGGTGATACTTGATCAGAACCAAAACGAAAATGGATAAGCAGCATTTGAATTTTGAATATTGAGTGGTGTGTTTACTCTGAGAAGCACCAAGAGTCTCTATTCAGTAATAGGTTCAATCAATGTGTGTGGTTGTATTTTCATTTTATTTGGATTTGGTATTAGTTTGTACTAGTTTGATTATTGTGCGAATTAATATGATCATTAGTTATAATATTTAGTCAATTTATGATGGAATATATATTGTTTTGTGTGTGTGATACTTAATAGCCACATCTAGTAGGGATTTGTTATTTTACTAATTATATTTTTCCTGAGTACTGAGTCTATTGCACTCCGTATATAAAGTTATTGCATTCATTATGAAAGGTTACTACACTCAAAAAAATGAAAAAGTTGTATCCCATTGAAATCGAACTTAGGCGATGCATTCATTGTAGGTTTTCTCGATCGAGTGGTTGTAAATGGTTTTAGTTCTAATTTTAAAACAAGGTTGTTAATTGAACATTTTCTCATATATATATAAAGAATCAAATCACTTCACTTTCTAAACTCTTGACCTTGGCCTATTTATAATTATATAAAAGCACATATTTTTAAGGAGTTATTATTATTATTTTTTGCTCAGCTTTTGTCTATATAATTATTTTATGGCATGATCTTTGAGAATATATAAAAATTGTTCCGCCGTGTTCCGTAAATATACTTATGACGTGTTTGTTTGTTTTTAAAATTATGACATGCTTTTTTTAAAATGTATTTCATCGTATCTTGAGTATTGATACAAAGAAAATGTATTATGGAATAAATGCTATCATGCCACCACGATTATTCAAAATTACTACTATAATAACTCCAAAATTAACTTTGTCGTTAAATATATCAAATGGATCCTCACATCCTATAATCTGAACAAGGTAGAACAGATTTGCAATTGCGTCAATACTACAAACAAATAGGTGTGAATTTGATATTAGAGAAAATGCAACATAATTTTTTAGTTGTTGTATGAGCCATAAAATTTGAGAGCAGCAGCTTCCAGCAGCCATATATTCAGCTTCCGTTGTAGAGGTGGCTACTGAAGTTTGTTTATTTGAAAACCAGGAAATCAGCTTATTTCCAAGAAACTGGCACGTTCCTGAGGTAGACTTTCGATCCAGTCTGCAGCCTCCAAAATCAGAATCAGAATAACCTGATAGAATGAGGTTGTCATCAGCAGGGTACCATAACCCCATGTTAGGTGTCCCTTGAAGATATCTGAGAATCCTCTTTGTAGCTTCCATATGTGCTTCTTTTGGATCTGACTGATATCTAGCACATACTCCTACTGCAGACTGTCCTGACGGAAGTTGTAGTTGAATTAGTGATCCTTCACTTGAATGTGGATTAAAATTGGTAAAAAGATTAATAGGTTAATTGTGTGAATTTGATTAGGTAGAAACACATCCCTAGGGTCAGTTTTTCCATTATTTGTTTAATTCTTATTTATTTTTTTTACTCTGGTTAAATTTGGAGTTCAGTATAAAACACAAACCAATTTCGTTTGCTTGGATAATAATAAAATACCAAAGTGAGTTGCTTACTTAGTTTTCAATATACAGTCCCTGGGTATACGATACTTGCTTGCCTGTTTACTACATATTTTGTGTTAGAAAATAGAGCGATTAAATAGAACAAGTTTATTTACTCTTGTTTTATTTACTTTGTACTCGTTATGAGGATCTTATTATTGGGTTTCATTAATATTATGATTATTTACTCTATGATGAGATATTCAAACGGTTAATTTTAAAGTGAACACGTTGAAGAGGAGAAACTTGAGGAGGCCAATTTTACTACAACAAAAGCGATCCTCAATAGACGAAATATTACAAATAAGCGGCAAACTCATTACTTACATAGACGACGGAATTCAAATGAAATTAGGAAATTGCAACACAAAACATATAATAGGAGGAGAGATAATGCAAAATACGGTGAAACATGTTTCCGGGGGAAGTGCTCGTTTAATCACTTAAATGGGCCAAATGCATATTTGCCCGGGCTACACGATCCACAGGAGCTAGAGCTCCCTTTTTGTTTGCTTTGCGTGAAGTGCTACCAAGATATTTTGGGACACCAAATGCACGTGGTGGAAAACGAGAGCTTGTAGATTGTGTATCTTCCGGGGGACTAGCATTATCGAATAGCTTACGCCGTGTCGGATTGATCGGAGGTGACTTAACCACGTTGTCATCGCTCAAAACCACGGTGTCACCTCCTTCCGAAGAAGCATCCCCTCCAGATTCCGCTCTTACGGTGTTGCTCTCTTGTTTTATGTAATCGGATCCAAACAAGATGGATAATAGGCGGAATTCCAGATATCCTCTGTGACGGTAAGCCGCGGCAAACTTATTTTGCTAAAAAAAATGTAGGTTTAGGGTACAAATAAATTATTTTATAATAAAGGCAAAGCTAGATAACTTATAACACAAGATGGTTGCATTTAATTTACCTTGAAAATTTGTCTCCAAATTCTGTTAGTAGCAGTAACTCGATTTTGAGAGAAGTCGGGATCAAAGCCATGGAAGTTGGCCACATCCTTGAACGTGTGGAAGCGAAATTCCATGAAAGATTTCCGGTTGATCACGTCCTCGTAAGTGAGACAGATTGTGTGCTCGGCATTTACGAGCAAACGGGCAACTTGTATCGCCTCATCGGGGATGTCGGACGATGGCCATCCCCCCGTGCTTTTAGATTAACCAGCGACTGTAAAAAAGTATTGCCAACTTCAGGAGTAAATGAACCTTCATACCTGAAGAATTCTTCTTGTGGTGGTACGCGTTTCGGATCCATGCAGATAGCTTTTTGAATCGAAGTTGCTAGTTCAATTCTGCTCTAGAGGGCAAGGGCAGTTCTGTTTTTAGTCGTAAGTGAAAGCTGCTCATGCATCACATTTTATAGCCATAATGAAGCAAGTGAAATTTGATAATAAAGCCAACTATGAAATGGGTCACATGTCTGCTACTGGAAGGCTGCACTCATTAGTCATTTCCAGCTTCATTAATTTTGTGACAATACATAGGCGTGCCTGCAGGTGCATCTTTGACTACATGATTTTTATTTAATTTTTGTAACTCAAAAGCATTCAAATGATACATGATAGACTATGTAGGCACAAGTTACAAAGTGAAATTTAATACAGACAACAAAAGAAAGCAAATTCGTACTTTGCAATCAATCCACAACTATAAAAATAGTAAGTTAAAACATAATATTACAACCTCCATATTGTTTCAAATATGACATGGTTTACTTGATCTCCCTTTGTTTTTTGGAAGCTATTACATCAAAAGATTCATACTAATGAACAAGTTCATACTAAGTAGCAACTATTACATATCCACAAATTCGCTTTTAAATAAGCTGAAGTTCATACTAAATTTCGAAGTAGCAAGTATTATGCTACCATAGCATAGATCATTCCTAGACAGAATACGGAGAAAAACATGAATACGAGTGCAATCACCAAAGAAACCAGTCCCAATATCATTACTCGATTCTCGCTCGACAAACAGGTTGATTTTTTAGACGTCGCATGACGGAACTCACTCTCGACGGTTTGAGAGGTTGTGGGCATCGATCGCTTGCCCCACTTTTGGTGAGCAAGCCATCTCGGGACCGGAATGCTCGTATTAGACCGATGGTAATCATCACACCAAAAAAATGCTCCTCATGCTCCAAGTCAAGTGGACACTTGTAAAAGAAGCGACCGGGATGCGCCGAGGACTTGCTCGCAATCAAAAACATCATTCGACTGGCTTCACAATCGCATTCGGGACCAATCTTTGATCCAACCTTTGGCAGATCTATGTACCTATAGGATTACAAGTCATAAAAATAGCATCAATGTTCATTCATGAGAGGCATTCTTCAGCAGCTCATTATGTCAACAATAACAGATTCAAAAGTATCATCATTATGCATAAAAAGACCCGAGATGTAGCCTTAAATGACAGTCAAATGCATATTAACATTTCAACTATACCGAATCAAATGACAGTCCCATCTAATGCTGTCAACACATCATTAAACTAGAAAGTGACAGTATTCAATTACAATAACACATCATCACACCAAATGGAAAGTGTTTCCAAACTATCATACACAAACATTAAACCATAAAAAACATAATAACATGTTCAAGACAAATTAGGTGACAAAGTGTGGCAGCCTAATGCTTGCCACATTTCATTGGCAAGTTCACTTCTAAATTGAGTCCACGCTTGTGTAGCTTCCACGTAATCGACATATGTCTCATCATGAACCTCATCTTCGACTTCATCTTCGCCCATGTGGTTCAACATCTCCTCAACAGGATCAACGTACATCTCCTCTCGGATGAAGTTGTGGATTAAGAAACATGCTATTATGAGCTTAGTTTGAACCTTGATTGGATAAAATGATGCACTTCTAAGGATTTCCCACCTCATCTTTATAACCCCGAAAGCTCGCTCAATTACATTTCGGGCTTTAGTATGATGCATATTGAATAACTCTTCGGGATTTTGAGGGATGGTTGATTGGGGACCCCACTCCTCAAGGTGGTATCTTACACCCTTATACGGTGTGAGAAATCCTTTACTATTTGCATAGCCATTATCGCACAAAAAATAGTTACCTAAAAAGCCAAGGTGGTAAATATGGTGTTTGGTCTGGGTTAGGGACCAACAACAATTTAATAGAGATTAGAGGATTCGCTCGCCAGCAAGACCCTTTACCTT
>JAYJMF010000030.1:2674684-2688365 GCA_036873715.1 Salvia sclarea
TTGAATTCTAATTTGAAGTCCCTAAAACCCAATTGATAATTTGTTGCCTGAATAATGATGATGTGTCTGTGGTAGTTCTAACTTGTTAACCTATTTCGACGTCTATATTTTATTTTATGAACAAATATTAAACAAAAATGTAATAATAATTTGTTAGTTTCTGTATTTTCACGGTACAATCTCTGTGGATACGATACTCGACTTACCTATTTACTACCATATTTCGTGCGAGGCCTGAATTGTCAAACAGGCGACGTGTGACACCTCGTGTGGTTAATAAATCTATGTATAGGCAGTTCTAACTTATTAACCTATTTCGACGTCTATATATTATTTTATGAACAAATATTAAACAAAAATGTGATTGTATTAAATTAAAAATATGTCGCATAAGTGAAATCATAATATGCCTCCAATCATTGATTAATCATAATTCATAATAAGTAAAATATGTCAAATATCAGCAGAAAATTCAAAATTCAATTCGTGTGCGTATATTAATTTAGCGGCAAAGTGTTAGATATTTTGAGGCGGTAAAATTTGTTTATTGGCGGAAAAAAAACGAAAAATAAAATAAAATCAATTCATCCATCGATGGTAACACTCAAACTCGGAATTTCTGCAATTCCGATCTCTATACAGCTCTTGTCGTTCCCGATTTCTGAATCTCCTTCAACATCTCCGTTTCTGCTCTTGAATTTCGCCATGAAACTGAGCTCGTGAACCGCATCGGCCATCTGCTCCACGCTGGAAACCGCATCGATCATCAACGCGGCAGCAGGTATTATTTGCAGAATATCGCTTTGTTCTCCCCTTATACTCGATTTCAACAGATATTTTAGGTTTCTCGACGCGATTTTTAGGTTTGCGATGTGTGGATTAGTTGATGATGGCTTCGTCATTGTTTCTACTGCGCATGCTAGCTCTTTCAACGCTTTTCCAGATTCTGTGATCACTTCTTCGATTGTGCATTGGATCTCTTCCGGAGCCTGTGTTTGTGCAGAAATTATATGATTTTGGTTAATTTCACGATTTATCATTTATGAATGCTAATTATAGGCATTTTGGTGCATGTGTTTGAGATTGCACCTGAAATTTGGAGGTTAAATAGCTATTGATTGCTTCAAGGCGGCAGGCGCACTGTCTAGTTAGGTTTCCGATTTTGAGGTATTGTTTCCATGGATGTCGATACATGAACTGACCGTGCCCCGGCTCCCATCCGGCTAGATTGGCCTGCAAAATGTGGAATTCTCCTTATAAAAAATGAATGAATTCGCATGTAAATTTGATAGAGAAGTTGCTTCACTCACCAAGGTCTCTTCCCTGACTTTTGAATCGACAAGAATACTGTTTAGGTTGATTGTAGATGGTTTTGTTGTATCTATTTGTGCATCGCACGACGTTTTGAAACACTGATCCGTGTGGCCTGTATTGATAGTGAAAAATTGAATGATCATGTTGATGAGTTCGTCCAAGAATGGACTATATATGATCATTTACGTCTTAAGTGATGTAGTATGGTAGAATACCTTCTAAGAAATTTCCGAGTTGGCCTATGTTTTGAGCCACGAATCTGTGAAGATCTTCACCGGCCCACACAGGGCAGATGAGGATGCAGACAGCCAGGCAAGTTGATGCACCGATGAGTATGGTTACGAGCCTTGCTTGAGCCAGCTTCAGAAGGTTATTTGTTCGGAGACCAGATATGGAAACCAGGCTGAATGTCATGATGAATATAATCATCCCATAGTCATATTTGGCCTTCACTTTTGGGAAGAATCGTATGAAAGTCATGGCTACAGCTGCAAAAATACATGCTATATTAGTGATGGGATCAAGAACTTGAGGGGTTGTATCTTTTTTGCTGCATGATTACCCTGTATGAAAACAAATAGACCAATCAAATACGGTTTGTTTGTTTCCCCAGCTAGGATGGCCAAGTGATGAGCTCCGAGAGCAAGAGCAGCAGCTACTAAGGTTGCTAATCCTCTGTTCAAGCCTTTTCCAATTGTTCCACCTAAAAAGAACATAAATGGATTACTCATTTAGGTTTCTTGTCCGAAACTAGTCATATGTGACATTGCCTAGATATTTTGGTCTGTGTTAGTATATTGGGTAAGATTTTGACATGTTTAATATACAGGGTTATGCTCGAGTTCAAGGAATGTGGGAACATACCGACAGAAAATTCAAAGACAACCACCACAGTCATGACAGCCCACATTGCAGAGGCACCGAAGTTGTTGTACAGAGGCTGGAGGTAGTACAACAACGACACTAACGTTATTGTAAGTCCAACCTTGAGGGAATGGACCAATCTTCTTGGATCCTCCTTTGCTACTTTTATTGCTTGCGTAGCTACTTCGTGTAGTTTAGCTAGGGGCTTAGATGGAATATCACTAAACCACAACCATCCCCTTATGAGAATGCTTGGTCTCTCTGTTTCTTCTATCCCCATCATTGTTGTCTTATGGATAAGACTATAACAGGCTTCTCGTAATAAAGGAAGTATGAAGCCGGCTCTGCACTGTGAGTTTTATGGTTTAAGATACTTATATAGAAACATAATGCTTAGGAATATGATCATAGGAATCGTTATTTGTGAGAAAGAGTGGTCTTTGTGGCTTTCTGGAGTAGTACCTAAACAAGTACTAAATTCAGTGAAAAGATGCGGCTGCTTTAGCTAGACATGTCTCTCATTAGAAGGAGAGAGAGAGATAAAAGATATTTTTAACAAGTTTCTGATAAACAGCAATATGTTTGTGGTTGCATCGTAGTATGTTTGGAGCTTTACCAGGAATAGAAATTACAATTTAGGTATATTTACATTGTGTGATAGTTGTTTAAATACTTTTGAGTGTGCATTTATGAACTCTTACGCGCCATATACTCGGTATTTTGCCTTGTATTCGATGAACGCTACAATTTTTGATGTGATATGCCTAAATGAGACAAGAACTTTTGCTCTTTCTTGCCTGTGCTTGTAACTTTATCAAGCTTTAACCATTTGGAGTAGTAAGCTCCTTCGAAAATATCATGTGCAATGTACTTGCTATATCTCTTCATCTCTCCTACATAGCTAGAGTTCTGTTGGCACTTTTTAGACAACATATTTTTCTCACGACTGTGAAGCCTCGTGTGGTGAGGAGGTTGCCATACTCATCAGACCTACCCTTCCCTGCGTCTATCAATACTAACTTGGGTATCGGAGAGTCTTTTCTGGCCTCACGCATCTAGTTTTACCGAAAACTACATAGTAAAAGTAAAGCATATGATGCTGATTTCACTTTGAAAATGTTCCTTATCTGCTACTGCCTAAGTATAATCAACACTCTGCCTCATGAGATTTTGTGTTTGAGCCCTTGAAATAGAATATCTTCAGCTCCAAATAGAAATCGGCTGCATCTTATCATGCACGTCGTTTTCGACCATGCATCATTCATTCCTGTGTATCCTCTCCTCCAGATTACGTCTGAGTTTGAAATCAGTCTGCACCGTTAGTTACAGTTGTCGTGCAGCAGCATCTAGCCCTTGGACTTGTAGAGATCAGTCCAATATTTGTTCACTTTTTCACAAACCTGATTAGACCTCGAAGCTCAACGTGCTTTATGTGTGTCGTCGCACTTCATCTTCTAACCTTTACTTTTTGATGTTTCTTCGTATTCCAGGACCGAGACGAGCTCCAGAAAACGTGAAGAAATAACTTGAGCAGAAAACCATCGGCTTGACTGGTAAAGTTGACAAACTTAGAGAACCTGATGTTTTTTAGTGATAAGATATAGATAGATATATGGTGGTGAACCTGATTCCTGCTTGGTTTATATTTTGCCTTGCTGAATTGCTAATAAACAGAAAAATTCTTGCATAATATGAAGTGTTTGAAATGATATAATAGTAACCCTCACACTCTCACTCACAGAATATAAGGATGTAATGCCATATAAATATGTCTTATCACTTTCATGTATAAGTAGACTGAGCTTTAGAGGTATTTGATGCAGTCAATTTCAACAGATATAGGGCTTTTCCCAGCCAATAAAAATCGATTCTTGTAACTTTTTGGTCACGGTCTACTTTAATATTGAACTCGAAACTTATCTTAATCGTATATTGTTTTCATTAATACGATTTTATAAATACTATCCAAAGTCAAATTAAGCTGCAATGCAGTAGCTAGAGAGAGTAGAGTGGTCCAGAGATTAAGTTAGCTAAATTTATAATATAAACTGATTAATGGGTGATTATGTATGAGAAATGAGATTTTCGGGCCACAAATTAGCGCTTTTAGGTAGGATTATAGTTTTTGAAAAATGAAAATGGCCTCTCTTTATTTTAGTTGTTAATACGTTTTCTTCATATATCAAGTTGGCATATATTACGAGTGGTTTATATATATCGTTGGTTTCTTCATTGACTTATAACTCCTTAGGGTGTTTGTTTGTTCACGGACTTAACAGTACAATTTTGAACTCTTAATTCTGTATCTGTTTATAATTAAAGTTTAGAAAATATATTTCAATTTATTTTTCTTTATTCACTCTTTTACACAAATAATTTTCATCTTTTGTTAAAACAATGTAAATTTCACAAGAAATTTTAAAATGCTCTATATTGAATTATTGGAATCATATAATTTATTTTCAGTATATAAATAGCATTTATAACATGGACTGGTATTTCCACACACAAAAAATGTTCCACATTTAGGAAAAAGTTGTAGAAATGGTTCGTAACTTTATATTGGTTATATTGTAGATATATTTTTGTGTATCCTGTACTTCTTTTATTGTTGCAACAAGAAATATATCATAAGTTCATAACTTAATATTTTTCTTATAGTACAGTATTAACCAATGCGGTTATCATAATTCGAGGTGTTTTAGCATATAAACTTGTTTATTTATTTTTATTTTCTTTCGGGCGGGAAAAGGAGGTTGTCGAGAGGCGACATGACTCATGAGAACCTTCAATCGTATCTAAAAATATGTGTAAAAGAAAATTTAATTCTCACGTACAATAACTCGTAAATCACAAAATAAAAACCACGAAAAAAAATAAGCACGACGGGCTAAATTTAGAAGGCATTAGTGAAAATCGAACTCAAAACCTACTCCGAAACTCACCAAGGGCGCTCTACCGAGTTCGGCAGAGAATATCACCACCATTGCAGCAGTTCTACAAACTAGAAGAAAAAACTACACATAATTTGTAAGCAAATGAATCCCCACAATTCTGACATAAAAATAGAAATGAAAAAGAAACAAACCAAAAAAACAGTACCATAAGTATCAATTTACACTAAATCAAACATATCCCAAAGATCTAAACCATTTCCTCTTCTTCCCCTCATCAATCCAACTAACTTAACTGCAGGCCTTATCGAAGTCTAAAATACGCGACTGCATATGTTCCCAAACTATCGCCATATTTCGTATACACTATAACGCTACGAGTAGTTTGTGTCGTCGAGCAACGTTACCTACGGATTTTTAGTCTCGGGGGAGAAAGCTGTCAGCTGCCACCACCACAGCTCGCTCGCTGCTGGGGTTTTTCTTGGGGGAAACATGTTAGTCATGGCGAAGCTTTGGGTTTTGCCTGCTCGCTCTTAACACGTTTGGACCAGATGTGACCGTCACTGCAAGCTACGGGATCTGGCAGTCAATGAAAGTGGGGCGGCGTGGTGGAATTGTTGAGGTATTATGTTGTTGTTGTTGTCGTTGCTGGTGCCGTTTGTTTGAGGGGAGGTGGAGCCCTTTGAGCTTTGCTCCAAGAGACGGACTAACGAGATGAAGATTTCCATCCTCGTCACATCCCTATTCGCCTGTTGGAATAAGGGTTTTATTTAAGACAGTAAACAACACAACGAGCTTATAGTATGGTGCGTTTCTTGGCTTGAAAAACGTACCTCTACAGCAAAACGTGCCCAAATCTTGTCGTTGCGTGTCTCCATGACTCCCTTTAGGATGGTTAGGCCGAGTCCTCGGATTATGTCTGCTATTTCTAGAAATAGACCGCGTTCCTCACAGAGCATCTATTCGTGAAAAAGGGAACAGGCTTATGAGCTAGTTATACGTATAATGTGCAAGTTTAGAGCTACCAGTGGAACAAGGATGGTTGTGTTACCTCAACTAGCATTTGACGAGGCTGATTAAGATCCTCGACTATGATCGGACAGATCATAGATTGGGAACCTACTTCGTACGCCCACGTAGCTCCTCCTTCGAAGTTGTCCTTCAAAAGCAAACCGCCATCCTTGCTAATTATCTGAGACGTGAAACGAGCGAAGAATGTTAAGTATTTCGGTTTCTCAATCCATGGGGAAAAAATAGAAACTAGGGTTTCTCGTCTTCTCTACCTTAGACTCTCCGGTTTGCTTTAGCTTGTCTGCGTGTTTCGTGACACTTTGCAAGAAAAGCATGTGTTTGATGGTACGTTCGAGCAGAGCATCGATGCTACACTGTTTTAGCAAAAGAAAGAAGTGTTAATGGCACAAAAAAAATCACAAAATCGAGAAGATTTACACTTTCTGAAGTGACGGTGCTTATTACCTTCGCCCCGTTTGGCACGATTTCCCTGAGCTCCTTGACGCGATCTTGGATCATTTGGCGATCTTTAGGTCTAGGCCTCGGGCTCTCTCCCGGTTTAAGGCGCTTGCGGTTTGTTTTTCCCGTTTCATCCGGTTTCTTGGAGTGCCCGGTGGACACGCTGTTGCTCGGCTTCGGTTTCTGATCTTTCTCCATCCACGAGCTTATTTGTGACCCGTAAATGGAGCTTCCTTGGGAATACGATCTTGATTCTTCCTTGGAGGACCCGTTTCTCAACGAGCAAGAAGAGCTCATGGCCCCTGCCTTCGCCAGATATTTGGGGACGCCGAACAACTCCCCCTTCAATTGGTCGGAAACCCCGAACCGGCCATAGGGAAGCGAGCTATTGGGCGTCGAGGCGCTGCTCATATTCGTCAACGTCGTTCTGCAGGAAACGCTGTCGTCCATGCTCGGCTTGCTGCAAGGTCGAGCCTTGGAAACTACAGCCTCCAAGAGATGGTCGGAGGGGAAAATCCCACTCTCTGAGTTCCCCTGGCTTGCAGAATATGCCTCTGAAGAAGGAAGGCTCTTCTTTGGGGCTGATTCATCACTGAAACAACTATTCCAGCAACTGTTGAACAATTTATTCTTGAAATCGGCTCCCAAAACGTCGAACAAGTCGTCTCCCGATCCGGTTTGGACGCATACATCATCATAACGGATAAGCTCGGCCATGTTTAGATGCTCATCAAATATAGGCAGAGGCATATCATGGCCTTTCTTGCCGACGTTCAACTCCCCCTGTCTGAACCCGTTGTCAAGCGAAGAATTAGACGTGAAGCAGTCGACTGAAATGGAGCTCGAAGGCTCCACCTTATGAAGCTTCTCGTTTTTGGGCTGACCAGCACCGGCCAACACTGGCTTCCCGTTGCTCGTGCCATTTACTCCGACTGATGACTGAATAACAGAGGCGTCGGAGCAGTAAACCGGGCCGGAATTCGCAACCAGTGAATGCAAGACATCGTTGGGAGTGCTAAAGTGGCCCTGACCGACGTTAGCAGACACCATTTTCTGCTCAGCGCCGTAGTTAAAACCTGGAACCGACCTTGGCGCTTGCAGAAGGGCATTTTGGTCCTTCCACATCTCAGGATTCGAGGGGATGACCTCAGCTTTCGCCACACCGTTATTGAATTGGAAGAGCTGTTGCTTCGCGGCCCCGTTCGACCTGAGCTCGTTTTGGAGCTTGCCGGCCAGGGAGAACTGGTTCGGGTTCCCTACGTAGTTAAAGGAGTCGAACGAACAAGCGCTCGACTCGAGAGGCAAGCCTCCGGAGGCGAAATTCCCCACCGGAACCCCGATTCTCGGAGCTTGATGCTCTTTTGCCTCATAGTTTGGTGAGAGTAAAGCACCAGACACATATCCTAGCTGAAGTATTAATGATGTTACATCATTGATAAACCCCAAATTCTCCACAATCTGATAACAAAATAGACACATTTATTCAATTAAGTTATGATCAAAATCTCGAATCCGAAACCATTTTAGCGAGACGAGAGCAGTGGAGACGAAGAACTCACCGCCATGGACGAGCCAAACTGCACGACGCCATGGGGAAGAACGGGGATAACTGCTACCGTCTGATCAATCAATAACAAAACACAATCAAGAAACCAGTTTTTTATGCTATAAATCGAAAAATTTAAAAGCTACAAAAAAAATGCTGATCTCTTTACCTGCATCCCAGCTGAAAACTGCTGGCAAACCTCTTTCACAACCTGCAAAACCAACGAAAGACAAACGAGGTAAGAAGCTACATCCCGTTTCATTTTCAAGGAGACGACGAGCACCACACATCAATATCATTACCTCCGGTGGATGAGAGTCGCCACAGTAATTCCCCGACAGGATCCATTGATGGTTGCCCGTAAACGCAACCCTTCCAACCAACCTACACAGGCGAAAACGGGGCAAATCAGCTAAAGGTTTTAACGAAAAACATGGAGATTTTAGTAAAAGGTTTTGAATGGCTATTTTACCCTTCTCCTACAATACTAACATGGCTATCCATCATCATCTTGTTCACAAGCAAATGCACCTTGTCCCCGGCTTCCGCGGAGATCCAAGAGCCGTTGTAGTCGTGAAGTGCAGCGTCTCGACTCTCCTTCCCCGGTAGCCCCGAGCACGCCGCAGCCTCGTAGTAACATTCTTCCCATATCAAAAGCCTGCAAAAATCCAAAGTTAAGTAATTTCACTATCATCATTCTAACTACTAACATTTTTACCAAAAAAATCAAATAGGGAAAGTAAACACATAGAAGCAAACAAGGGCAACATCTACTAAAACTAAAACTAAAACTAAAACTATTCTTAAGTAATTTCACTATCATCATTCTAACTACTAACATTTTTACCAAAAATAAAAAAGGGGAAAGTAAACAACTGCATATGAATGAGGAAGAATACACACATATGCAAACAAGGGCAATATCTACTAAAACTAAAACCTTTTTTTTTTTAAATTTCTTACTGCAGTGAGATTCTATAAGACAATAGAACTGACCAACCAGAAAAATCCAAAATAACAGAAAATGAAAGTTATTGCACATCAGATCAGAGAGAGAGGGAGAGAGAGAGAGAGAGAGAGACATCCATATCCAATAAATCTGCTAAACGTCAAATCAAATCTTGATTACCAATAAACAAGCAAGCTTTTAGCAGACACAAACAAATAATTGTGTAACAAACAAGATGCAATCTTTTCAATTTAGTCAAGGGGGGAGAAAATCTTGTGTGGAAAAGGGAAATTATCGCAATGTGTTGAGGTAGTAGCATTTGGCTTATTGTGTTAATCAGGGAGAAAAATCAGAAAATGGAAGATCCATTATAAGAGGGGGTGGAAAAGAAATAAAAATAAAATTCGGATCTTAAAAAAAAAAAAAAAAAAACTCAATCCATTATTATCACTGGTCGCCACAAAATTCCAAGAGGGGGAAGGGAATCACTACACGCAACTGCATAAACTGATTTAAAAAAAGCACAAAATCAAGAATTCACTGAAAAATACATGAAAATTCCTCCATTTGGAAAGAAATAAATTGATTCACCAACTGGAATGCTATTGTAATAGTATGTGAAATACATACAAAGGTCCAATTTATTTATTTTTCACTTTTCCTCGCTCAAAATTAGTACTAAAGTTAAAAAAGAAATCTTTTTCTTCATTATCACTCATAATAAATAAATAAATAAATAAATAAATAAATAAATAAATAAATAAATAAATAAACAAAAAGTTGAAGAAACTTACTTGGGGTTTTGGCAGCCAATTTTCCAGAAAACAGCATAAGACCACTGATTAACCCCACAAAGAGTCTTCAAACCCTCTTTCAACAAATACCCCATTTTCAGCTACTTCAAAAAATTTAATGGAGCAGTAGCAGCGAGTAGACAAACACCCCTCACAAGAAATGTGGAGAATTTCTTCTTTTTTCTGCTTCTTTTGTGTGTGACCGTGTGTGTGCGTGGAGGTGGAAATAGATTCAGCTAAGGAATGCCGAGAAGGTGTTTGTGATAATTCCCCACAGAAGGTTTGTCTTCCTCAAAATCCCTCTTTTATTAGCCTAACTTCCTCTGCAAGAGCCGCGCCCAGCTTGTTTAGTTCTCAGCCCACCGCTCCTTTTCCTCTCTGGATCCAAGCTCTCAGCTATCACTCTTTCACAGGCCATTCTCGGGAGAGAGCTGAAGAAGAAGAAGAAGAAGAAGAAGAAGAAGAAGAAGACTGCTCTTTTTCCCAGATTGCAGAGAGAAAGAGAGAGAGGGAAAGAGAATTCTACACTATCCCACAAGCTTTAAGCTCGCAGTTAACAGCAACAAAAGCATTCTCCATTGTGGTAAGATATTGATTTTGATTGTGATTGAGATTGATTTTCTTGGTTGTGAGATGAGAGATCAGACTGTTTGAAGGGAAGAAGGAGAAGAGTTGTGGATTGGAATTTGGGATTTTTCACCTTGAGTGTGTGTTAGTGTGCGAAAATGGGGAGCTTGAGTTTTTTTTTTTTTTTTTTGCTGTTGTTGATTGTGTGTGATGGGGTCGAAGTGTGGAAGAATGATGGTTTTTATGTGCTTGCTTTTGCTTTCTTTTTTTGTTATGTTGGGGGTTTCTTTCTTTTTTTAATAATGTTTCCTTTTTGTCACAGCAGAGGAGGAGATGATGGGGGCAGTGTGCTAAAATGCGCCATTATGATTAACCAATGAGAGGTGGGTGATGGAAACAGGCCTTGAGTTTTGATGGAATTGCCATTGCTGCCACTGGGGGGGGTAGGGGGGGGGGTTAGTTTTTGTCTGCTTTTTGTGTGTTGTTTTTCAACTAAATTCAGGGGGGAGGCAGTCAGAATTTTGTATCTGTATTTTGGAACTGTTGTGAAGAATCTTTGGAATTTTGGTTCAGTCAAGAACTTTCTTTTTTCTATAATAATAATAATAAAATTATGATTCATGGTCGGATCGTGGGTGTTGGATCGGTATTGGGTTCGCAGTGATTATGTTACTATAGAAAAAAATTGACGTGAGAAGGGAAAATAAAATTTCGAATTTTATTGTCGGCTCGAGATGTGATATGTGCATTTATAAGTAATTTTTAGTCCGTGATGTAATCTGTTGGGACGGCCTATGGCCTCGATTCGTGCGTATTGGATCGTCGTAGCATTTTCCTATAATCATATTATTGGAAAAATTAGAATTTTATAATGAGGTATGTGTTTTTATAAGTAATTTTTAGTTTGGGATAGATTTATTTAGCACAACTCATTGCCTCTCACAATTTCTATAAATATCAATTTGTATAAAGTCACACGAATACGACGGCGGGTTTGCAATTTGCACACAGCTAGAACTGGCCGAATAAATATATGTGCTGCAAAGAATTATCTACCATAATCGATAAAAACAGTGACGGATTATTTGCATTAGGTTATTAATATGGTAGGGAGTATCTTTTTCACCAAAAAAATAATAATATAGGAATTAAAAAGATGATAAACTGGTAGAAAAGTTTGTGCCAAGTTTGGATTTGTTACCGTATCCGAGGTAGTGCTTACATATATAACTGAATTGATGGTTTGGTTTATTTTAGTATTTATTTTCATTCAACAAACAATCTAACTGGAAAAAATTTAAAAATCACCTCTACTTTTTGTATTTCATTTTAAAAATAATTTTATGTGGAATTTTTGTAAAGGTAACCAACAAGTGGCACCTTTAATATAATATTGTGTGTGTATCCGTGTGTGGAGGGAGCTAACTAAAGATCTGTATACTTTTTAAGATTTTAAAATTAATCCAAAAAATAAATTAAATATCAAATAAAATTTCCTGGATAAAGTCAAATAAATGGAACAAGATATTCATTTTTCTGTGCACTAAATCAGACCGAAAACGTTCCCAAAATTTGAATCATTTGGCTCCACTCTCACATGAGGCCAAGTAGGGTTAAGGAAAATCCAATAAAATCCAACGAATATATAATAATAATAATAATAATAATAATATTGAGATGATGAAACATTTATAAATTAAGTAAAATAATTGATTAGCTAAAAATGCATATTTGTAAGAAATTAAGCTAAGCCGAGATCTTGATCAGTAAGAAAAAAATTAATGTTTCAGTAATTTGTAGACGAATTTTAAAATTAATAAGCAAAAACGAAAATTTAATAAAAATTCGGTAATTTACAGAGTCAATAACCCGAGTGGTGAAGCTAAATTTAAGTTTTTAATTAAGCAATGGAGTATATTTTACTTCTCATTCAAGAGTATGAATTCAACTGTGACGAATTATTTGTAGCAGCTTTTACTAAATCATGGGTGAAAAAAAGAAAAGACCTTTTCATAAGGTAATTACATGGAATAATTAGCATTAAATCATGGTACGGAAATTCCAATTCTGCCCCTGAGGTTTGATGCGAGGTCAGAGTCAGAAGTAGAATTCAGGGATGCAGAGTTTGTACCCTCGAAAAAAGGCTTATTGCCCAATAGTGGAAGTTGCTGTCCTCATGTGAAATACCCAAAATACCCCCCATCTAAATAAAACAGGAGTCTCTCTCCACCGCAGGATCTGTGTCGGGTCAGGACCACGGGCCCACTGGGCCCATGACGCTAATTCTTTTGTCACTTCGTTTACTTTTTATTTATTTAATTAATTTTTAAAAAATTGGTTATGCTTTTGCTTTTTATTTAAGCATGAGGTTGGTAATCTAATTTTTAAATAAATGAAATAAAATGGGGGCAAGTCAACAGTCCATGTTTTGTTAATTTTGATTCACACTTACTCTAGTAGATTATTGTTTTTTTGTGATGTGTTTTATTTTTGGATTTATGTGAATTAGGTGTGGATAATTGACTTGCATGGTTTATATTAGTAAATAGTTATAGTTGAACAAATAAAGCACTGATACAGTTTATGTGTACGTTTAGTTGGGAGGATAATTGTATTTAATTGTTTTAATTTTGTGAAGTTATTGGAGTGCTTGTATTAAAATTAATGTGTTTGAATAATTGAATTAGTTTAATCGTGAGTAAGTGTATCATACTTGCGTCCTAACGACTGAATTTTTCTATTAAAAAAAGGAAAATAATGGCGATTGAATAAATATTTAAGTAGGACTATTTTACTTTACAATTTGTCGATATGTTTTTTTTTGTATGAGATTTTTGCTTGATAAAATTATGTATAGATGAACGGCAATTAATTCATAAATTAATCATCAGTGAAAATTTTCAAACTACGCAATGATTTATAAATAATTAAGTTACGTGATATTGGTGATCATCTAATAACAGTCACGGTTGAATAAGATAAATGTGAATGACTCGTTTTACAAATTGTGACAAATTCAAAGTAATGGATAAAATCAAAAACTTAAATTATTGTATATCGACAAAATGGAAAAAACATGGAGGATTGACTGTTTAATTATGCATATAACAGTGGAACTAGGAATGGCAATGGGTCGGGTACTCACCCATTAAGCGTTTCCCAAATTTGTACCCGTCTAAATTTTCAAACCCATACCCGTCCCAAATCCGTCACGGGTAGTAACTTTTTTCCCAAACCCGACCCGAACCCATTGGGTAATACCCGCTAATTACCCACCCAAACC
>JAYJMF010000030.1:2697243-2710876 GCA_036873715.1 Salvia sclarea
AAGCTTTTTATAAAATATTTAATTCAATAATTTGCCATGTGGCATCCAAATCATCTTTTTATAAATTAAAAATAATAATAAAGATATTTTTGGTACAATATCAATAGTTTAAGTCTTTTATTGATATAATTGAAAGTTCAGGATATTTTTGGTACAAACCACATAGTTTAGGATTTAATATGAGATTTGCCCCAATAATAAAGAGAATATACATTGGCGGTCCGATTACTTAAAAGAGAAGAAATGAAAGTCACATTTATGTCAGACCGGCCTAATCGTTATATCGAAACGCGACCCAATACTATGTAATAACATTGTTCAGTAATATAATAAAAAAGCCTCATAGCCCGGTGGTTATGTGCGGCCCCACACCATTAGGCTGGCCCTACCAAAATATTTGTGTTACATTTAGGAGTTGATTATTCAAAAAAAAAAAAAGAAAACAGTAATTTAAAAGAACTCCCGCGAAATCCAAGGTTTGAAGAATACCAACTGTTTCTTTCCATCTTCTTCTTCCTCTCTCTCACACAATCCCTTTCCTTTCTCTCTCTAACTCTCCTTCTCTCTCAACGCTTCCTCAAGCAACGCATCATTTCCATTTCTTAATTCCATTAATTCTCCCCAAATATTTCATATATATACAATCTCTCAATCCTCCATCAATTCCCACCATCTTCACCACCACATTCAAATTCAATTCAATTCAAATCAAAACACACACACACACTTTCAATCATCTCAAAGCTTTTTCCGGCAATGGCTTCCGAGCAAGCTCCGGTCGAATCCCCGCCGCTAGCACTTTCTAGATACTCCAAAAGAGTCGCTCTCGACTCGATCTCCGGCCGACCCGACGGCGGCGCGGCGCTGGTCGGGCAGAGGGTGGTGGTCGGAGGCTGGGTCAAATCCTCCCGCGAGCTCAAGACGGCGGCGCCGCCTCCCGCCGCCGCAGCCGGCGGCGGAGGACCGCCCAAAGACATCAGCTGCGTGGAAGTCCTGCAAACGAAGCTGCCGTTTTTCCGGTCGATCATAAAGGCCTTCGGCGGCGAGCAACGAATTCGCGACAAAATCGACTCGATTATTTCCAAGCCGCCGCAGCCGTCGATCTCAATCCTGCAAATCAGCGACGGATCTTCCATTGCAAGTTTGCAGGTTATCGAAAATATTTCATCCATTTTTTTTATATAAAAAGAATAGGATATAATTGGTTTTAAATCCATAAGATATAGGTAAATTTCGATTTTTACAAATTTTGTAGTGAATATATTATACGAACTTTGATGATTTTCAAAAAAATTAGACGTGCCGCCGCGGCTCGACATGAGTTTTGATTTGGCCTTAATATAATTTTGTAGGAAATTCTAGAATTTGCTGAAATTTATATGTATTGAGATGTCAATTTTAAAAAATCACGGAAAAATTGGAATTCAATCATAGTTTATGGTTTTAGACCGACTAACCTTTGCAAAAGTTAGACATATATGTTGCTCGATGGTCAAACGTTTTCCACGACTTAAACTCATGACATCATCTATTTCCGATGTCACGTCAGTTTTAATTTGATCGAGATATAAATTCGTAGAATTTTTTTCGAAATTTGCTAAAGTTTTTATACTTAGTCGATAGTCACCAATTTTACAGTGTTGAGGACAAAATCGAAACTAACCCTATACCAAAAGTTTAGACGTCCGGTTTCCGCTCGACATCCAAAACGACTTCCACGTCTCAAAATCTTCGATCTCGCATCAATTTCCATTTTACCAAAAATCTTAATTTAGAGTGATTTCGAAAAATAATCAATCTTTTATATATTTACATCAACTTCATAGAATATATTAAAAATAAAAATAAAAAATCCTTAATATAGTTTTATAGATTTATAGCTAATTATCCCGAAAAATTAAATACTAACTTAACCGGAAACGATTTAGGTGGTAGTGGATTCCGCCCTTGCTCCACCGGCGCACGTTATGCCGACGGGGACGTGCATTTTAGTGGAGGGCGCTTTGCAGAAGCCATCGCTGCTGGAGAAGGAGAAATACACAATCGAGCTCAAAGCAGACAAAATCCTCCACCTCGGAACCGTCGATCAAGACCGATATCCTCTCTCTAAGAAGCGCCTCCCTCTCGAATTCCTTCGCGACGCCGCCCATTTCCGCCCCCGCACCACCACCGTCAGTTATTTCTCCGGCCACCTCAAAATTAGGGTTTTGAATTAGGGTTTTTTTTAAAAAAAAATTCCCCCCCCTTTTGCGCAGGTGGCGTCGGTGATGAGGATCAGAAACGGCCTAACGCAATCGGCATTCGCATTCTTCCACGAGAACGGATTCCTCCACGTGCAGGCGCCGGTGATCACCGCCACCGACTGCGACGGCTCCCGCGAGAGCCTCGTCGTCACGGCTCTCCTCGACAAGAGCCGCGACGACGACGTCAAGCTCGAGGCGATCAGGGCTTCGATGAAGGAGAAGAGCAAGCAGATTGAGGAGCTGAGGAGAAATGAGAGCAACAAAGAGGCATTAGCTGCAGCTGTTCAAGATTTTAAGAAAACAGCTGAGATTGCTTCACAAGTTGAGGCAAGGCAAAAAACAGAGCAAAAACAGAGTAAAAACAGAGCAAATCTGAATTTTTCGGATGATTTCTTCTCGAAAAGGACGTATCTCTCCGCCTCCGGCCGCCTCCATTTGGAGAGCTACGCGTCGGCGTTAGGCAGCGTGTGCTCGTTTGGGCCTAGGTTCCGTGCCAGCGCGTCCGAGTCCAAGAAGCTCCTGGCCGAGGCGTGGGTGGTGGAGGTCGAGATCGCCTTCTCGGATTTGGAGAATGCCATGGAGTGCGCGGTCGACTTCTTGAGGTTCGTCTGCAGGGGGATGTTGCGGAGCTCTGCAGACGACCTCAAGTTTATAGCCAAGCGTGTCGACAAGCACGTTCTTGATCGGATCCAAATGATGGCGGAGGGGCCGTTCGAGAAGATCTCGTACACGGAGGCGATCAAGGTTTTGAAGCAGGGGAAATCGAGCATCGAGTGGGGGATGCCCCTTGGCGAGGAGCACGAGGGGTATCTGGCGGAGGAGGTGTACAAGAGGCCCGTGATCGTGTACAACCACCCCAAGGAGGTGAAGCCGTTCAATGCCCGTTGCAACGAAGATGGGGAGACGTGCGCGGCTTTTGATGTGATCGTGCCAAAAGTCGGGACTCTGATAAGGGGAAGCCAGAGCGAGGAGCGCTTCAACGTGTTGAGCACGAGGTAAGGGTTCCCGCCCCGTAGATTTTAAAATGTTGGTCAGCATAGTCGAAGAAATTGATAACGTTTTTTCGTTGCAGGATCAAGGAGTTAGGGTTGGAGAAGAAGCAATACGAGTGGTATCTCGATCTCCGGAGGCACGGGACAGCCAAGTGCTCGGGTTTCACCTTCATGTTCGACCCGTTCGTGATGTACGCCACGGGCCTCAATGATGCCCGTGACGCCGTCCCGTTCCCCCGAAGCTTCGGACAAGCAAACAACTAGAAACCTCCCGAGAAGATCAAGAAAAGCATGCCTTGTTATTACGTAGTGTGAAAGATAGGGCAAAAATTTGATCATACATGTATACAACAATGTATATAGATAAGATTGCAAACTGCAATATAACACCACTCAAAATAATTATTACTACTAAATTTCAAGAAAAAACCTATGTCAAATGTCATAATTTAATAATACACATATGAAAATAGATTAAAAACAGATTTAATCATTAATTCTTTGGCATAAAATTCCAGTCAAATAAACCAATAATTAGTCGCATGCACAATAATTGAAACCTAAAGTGTACATTTTGTGATGCTTTGACTTTATCCCAAAACCTAATTAGAATCCTCAATCACACATAAGTATCATTTTTTTTTGTAATTGGGAAGCACCCGAGAAGAGTAGAGTCTACTCTTTATAAGTGTGAACTCCAAGATTCAGATTAATTCAACAACTTCCCTTTCTCTAATCCAAGAAATAAAAAATACCAAAAATAGTATCCTCCCATCTATCCACGTGGTGATTTGCAAAATCAATCTTATATGTAGTTCTATTTGAACAATGTCACATATGATACGTTTTAATTTATACTCCTTTCATCCCCTATATATATATATATATATGTATGTATCGTTTGATCCGACACAAGTTTTAATAAACTTTTATTAAATTTTGCTTTATGAGAATAAGTCCACAAAGGGTTTGGGAGATACTACCCAGTACTTAATATTTCTTTGGATAATGCCACATAGAAATTAGAATTAGTATGGTTTATATTTTTCTTATTAACCTTTTTAACAAAGTCAATCTCAGACAGTCCCATATCAATAATATAATCTCAAGTAAAAATAGGCTTTTTGCACTCAACGTTAAAGAAGTTTCCCAACACATGCATAGACAAAGTCAAAATAATCTGCTCAAATAATTATTTAATAAATCCATATTCCTTCAGTTGCATCTTCGTCAAGGCAGCCATGAATTTCCTATCCATCTTCTTCCTCATTCTTCTCACTCTCTCCACTCTCAAAGCAGAGTCCCCAGAAATCTCGGCCAGTTCGTGCAACGACGCCACCAAAGCCAACGCCACCATCTCAGCCAGCATCGACGCCTTACTCCCCAAACTAGCCTCCGCCGCCACCCAAAACGGCTTCGCCGCCGCCTCCCACGGCGGCGTCTACGGCCTCGCCCAATGCCGGGGCGACGTCGGCACCAGAGACTGCGCCTCCTGCCTCCAAACCGCGGCCAAGGATATCAAAACCGCGTGCCCGACCCAATCCGATGCCAGAATCTGGTAGGTATGGTTATTTTATAACAAATATTATTAAAAAAAATATCGAAATTCGTACTGGCACGCGGAAGATTCTGAGACAAAGGATTGATCAGAATTTCGGTTTAAAGTACCAAACCTCTTATTGCAACAGTATGACGTTGTTTCACCCACACCTAAAAATCTCTTATTTTTTTCTACTTGTAGCATTTATTATCTCGATGTTTATTATGTTCTTAATTTGTTTATTTTTTTTTTATTTTGTAAAAATTTCTATTTTATATCAATTACTCGTTTTTGGTTTTTTTCCCCCAATGAGAATAGGAGTATATTCAATTTTTACAGTACCATTGATTATATATATTATTAGTAAAAGCTAGTTCCTCCGTTTTATTCTTCTTGTCTCGCTTTCTTTGTTGGGCTGTGTCATTCTTATTGTCTCATTTTTATTTTTGGCAAGAATTTACAAACAAAAAATATGTGGGTCTCATGTAGACCTCACTATTTCTCACTCATCTACTTTTATTTATTAATCTTTAATTTATACTCAAAAGAAATGAGATACGAAGTATGGGACGGAATGAGTAAAAAATAATAAATAATATGATGTTGTTAGGTTATTGACAAACCACAAAAGTAATTAATAAATAATATGATGTTGGTAGGTTATTGATAAACCACAAAAAATAAATAAATGTTGTTGGGTTGAGTGAAAATTAAAGTTGAAAAAGAAGAAAAAAATAATAATTAAATAACTATTTGGGTGGTGGTGGAATTGTGCTCGTCCCCGTCGGCCTTATTTCAAGTAGTAATTTTTGTAATTTAATTTCTCGTTCATCCGAACTCCGGTATATGAGCAAGTAAATGCATTAAATTTATCTGATTAATTTATCAGAGCGATATGAATAAGTAAATATAAATTACTATTGATCAAAATTTCAGTACCAAATCTCTAATTGCAACAGTATGATGTTTATTTCAGGCACACCTAAAAAAGTCTCACTCTCTCTCTATCTCTCTCTTTTTTCTACTTGTAGCATTTATTATCTCTATATTTGTTATGTTCTTAATTTGTTTATATTATTATCTCTATATTAATTATGTTCTTAGTTTGTTTATCTTGCATTTTGTTAAATTTTCCATTTTGTTAAATTCCATCGTACAAGTATAGACACATTTTTCTATTTTGATCCGTTCCACAAGTATAGAGACACTTCTTCTTTTAGAAATTACTTTACTTCTTTATCCTCACCTTTTTATCTTATTTACATACATTTCCTAATCAATATACCCTTCTTTTTTTTTCATAAAGTAACTTTCTCTCTCCACTCAATACTACCATCATTTCAACTTTATTAAAATTTGTGCCATTTCAAAATGTCTCTAAATTTGTAGGAGTCAATTTGTGGTAAGTTTTGTAGGAGTCAATTTGTGGTAAGTTTTTGTGTATTTATTACTCCCTCCGTCCCTGAAAGGTGTGCGGATAGAGAAGTGGCACAAGTTTTAATAAAAAGTGTGATAAAGTAAATTTTAGTGGAGAAAGGGTCCACTTTTTGAAAAATTGTGTATATGTTAGTTGGAGATTGTTGACTTTTTGGTAAAGTAGGTTTCCAAATAAAGGATGTGCACACCTTTCAGGGACGGACATAAAAGGAAAATTGTGCACACCTTTCAGGGACGGAGGGAATATTTTTTTCCAATAAGAATAATGTATCTTAATTATTTCTAAAATTAAAAAATAATATGATGTGGTTGGATGGTTATTGATTAACCAAAAAAAATAAATGTAGTAGGATTGATCGAAAATTAATGTTGAAAAAGAAGAGAAAAATAATTAAATATTGAAGTGGTTGCTGGTAACGTGATAGTCTATTAACATAACGTCGTCCCTTGCCAGTGTCACGCGTTTTAATTATGTCGCGTTAAACTTTAAGCATTTTATGTCAGCACTGCTAAACCGGAATCCCAATCAATATCAACATCAGAAAAAAAAAATCAATAGTTCAGAAAATTTACTAAACAACTTTAAAGTTTGTATGCAAAACTAAAATTCGATGAAAATTGAGTAATTTACAGTCCAATAACCCTTTATAAAACAGGTACGACTACTGTTTCCTGCGGTACAGCACCCGTAAATTCTTCGGCAAGGTGGACACCTCCGGCGTCTACTTCTACAACGTGGAGAACGTGACAGATCCCGACGCGTTCAACGAGAAGTTGGGCGCGGTGATGGACGAGCTCCGCTCGGAGGCGGTGAAGCCTCCGAGCAGATGGCTGGGAAAAGGGAAGAGAAAAATCTCGGAGTTTGTAACTCTTTATGCATTGGTGCAGTGTTTGAGGGATTTGTCGGAGATGAGATGTGCGCAGTGTTTGGCAATTGCGGTTAGTAATTTTCCGACATTTTGTGGGGATAAGAAGGGATGTCGTGTGCTCTATAGTAGCTGCTATGTTAGATATGAATTGTATCCCTTTTTCTTTCCTCTTGATTCGAGTTCGAGTTTGAGTTCGAGATTTGGAGGAGATGATGAGAGAGTGGTGGCTGTGAGAATTTGAATTTGAGTATTGTGCTTCCTTCGTCTCTCTTGTATTTGAATAAGTGTTTTATTTTAAATAAGAAGTTGTGACAAAATAAGTGTCTAATGTCGTAGTTTCGTAGTAGTAAGATAGTGCGAAGCTTTTGATTTTATCACTATAATCATTATCGACTTTTATTTCTTCAATTTTCTAGAGCAATAATTAGGAACAGAGTAAGTAAAATTTGTTCTCCTCCTCTCAGCATATATGTTATGATGTCATGTGACATTTATTGAAATAAGGGATGGAGTATGTATACACGGCCTAAAAGACACACATGCTAATAACTTTAGTGAGTTTATTCTTTTTACCTCTAGTTATAGCGTAAATAGCGAAAAAGTAGATAATTTATATTAACGGTGGGGGATAAATGAAAAGTTTCACGTCATTTTACCATTAAATTCTAAAGTGGAACACTTATATAATGATGATAATTTTAAAAAAGAGCACTGATTTGGGGATGGAAGGAGTATTTAGTTGTGAAACAATTTCGAGTTAAATATAATTGATTTTGTGTTGATCCGAAATTTTTTATTTTTAAATTTTTGCAACTTGCACCATCTCCAAATGACAAATACGTCATCGTTACATTAGATCTTGACTCGTCAGACAATTTTACACAGATTTTCGTGGATGAACTTTGGTTTGCGAGTGGATGGGATATGATGGCATAAACCAATCACAATAGTGAAGTCCATGTTAGCATGTGAAGAGATCAAATGAACTATGAGATTATTGGCAAAAAAAGATCCCACTTAAAAGACAAAAAATTAGGCCACCTTTTGTGGCGGCTCATGCACCAATTTTCCAATTGGACAAGGTATTAATGGGAAAAAGTTCCAATTATTTGAAATGTGGTTGTCACAATTTGGATTGCATTGACTCATTCTTGATGCTCAGTTGACATTTTCACTCTTTCTAGATAGAAAGAAGTGTCAACAAAATCAACCATGCATTTCCATCTACACTACTATAAACAAATACCCAAAGGCAAAGCCTTGATTAGATTCCCTCTTACAACAGCCATGAATCTCTTATCCAATCTCCTCTTCCTCTTCCTCTTCATCCTCGCAGCGGAATCAGCAGATCCCGCTGCGAATCTCTGCAACGACAACGCCAGAGCCAACGCCACCACCACGAGAAACATCGAGACCCTACTCCCAAAACTAGTCTCGGGCACCATCCAAAACGGCTTCATCGCCGCCTCCAATGGCGGGGTCCACGGCCTCGCCCAGTGCAGGGGCGACGTCAGCAACAGCGACTGCGCGTCCTGCATCCAAGACGCCGCGAGGGAGATCAGGGCACTCTGCCCCAACCAATCCGATGCGAGGATTTGGTACGATTTTTGCTTCTTGAGGTACAGCACTGACAAATTCTTCGGAGGCGTTGACGTCTCCGGGGTTTACTTGATCAACACGCAGAATGTGACTGATCCCGAGGCTTTCAACAAGAAGCTGGCGGCTTTGATGGACGAGGTGAGGTCGGAGGCGGTGAAGACCTCGAGCAGGGGGCTCGGGAGGGGGCAGAGCGACGTGTCGGGGTTTGTTAGGGTTTATGCTCTAGTGCAGTGCACGAGGGATCTGTCTGAGATCAATTGTGCTCAGTGTTTGGCCGTCGCTGTCAGCAATTTCCCGACGGTTTGTCCGGATAGGAGAGGCTGCCGCGTGCTGTATAGCAGCTGCTACGTTCGATACGAGCTCTACCCCTTCTTCTTCCCCCTCGATTCGCAGGAATCCATGGATTCGGGGTCGGAGGAGAAGTATGAGAGAGTGATGGCTCTCAAGAATTGATCAATCTTAAGGATTTCTTGTCATGAATCTGGCGTGGTAGAGTTCACCATGATGTAATAAAATGGCATTGCTATTTGAAAAGTAGTTGGATTTGTATTGCTATATTTTTGTGCAATAATATGATATTTATGCATGGATTGAGATGATAGTAAAACACACAGAAAATCGTTTACTTTACAAGAGCACCAAACATCTCAACTAGCTTTGATAGCTTTTTGTGTTTTACCTTTTGACATACCACAAGGAGAGCAAAACTCAAAAAGTTTCACTTATTGTTTTGGAAAAGCAAACCAGTCCCTATTTCACCAGGAGTAGCATCTAATACCGACCGATCAAAATGAAGTCGTCGTCATCCAAGAC
This sequence comes from Salvia sclarea, assembly GCA_036873715.1. Classification (NCBI taxonomy): domain Eukaryota; kingdom Viridiplantae; phylum Streptophyta; class Magnoliopsida; order Lamiales; family Lamiaceae; genus Salvia; species Salvia sclarea. Next base: position 2,706,737 of record JAYJMF010000030.1, read on the forward strand.
TCGGGCATCTCTCTCTCCGATGAAATTCTCCCTTCCGAGCTCCTTGACTATGTTCACAAACTCGACCCGCTTAGCCAGAGGAAGGGGCACGTATGGCAACCGGAAAACTGGCCTCACGACACCGAGCTGAGCTAGAGCCGTGTTCACACCAATTGGGTTTGGCTCACGGAAAAGCCACTGGATTAGAGGGAGAAGTTTCGCATTCAAAGATGGATTCTTCCCTCCAAACATGAGCTCTCTCATTAGACGTGGGACCAAGTTGCTGGTAACTGAAATCACCCCTGTAGCGTTGTATTCCCACCTCGAATCGTGGCATTCGTCATCGTTCCCACTCCACACAACTATGCCATTGCTCGTATACTGCTCTACCCGATCATGTCCAACGCACTCCTTGATGCCCGCCAAGTTTGTGCTCTGTGCTACGGTGTGAACCACACGTGGCGGGATATCTTGGCCAGTCCGCGATGGCACGTTGTAGATGATTGTAGGGCCCATCGGAAGCACGCTGTCGAAGTGAGAAACCAAACCCTCCAGGGAGGTTTTACCGTAGTAAGGATTAATGTGGAGCGCTGCGTGCATGCCGACAGCAAAGCCTTGTTCGGTGGCGTGGATAGCTTCTCGAGTTGAGTTACTCCCCGTGTTGCCAATGACTTTAACGTTACCACCAAAACAGTTCACCGTGTGGCCAATGAGCATAATATGCTCGTCCCAGCTCATCAACTGGCCTTCACCGGTTGTGCCACCAACAATCACTCCCTCGACACCATCTTCGATTTGCATGTTCACCAAGGCATCATAGGCCTCCAGGTCGAATCTGCCATCTGGGAGATAAGGTGTCTTGATGGCTGTGATCAGTCTGAGCGACTTTATGTCGTCGACATTAGTCCTGCAAACACAAGTTTCACATTACACATGCTGATTCCTTAAGACATCTTTCCCCATCTCTCATAACACTGAATTGCGAATTTGAACTTTCTATAGATATATCTATGATGGGAAGTTAAGATTATCATTTAAGATGCATGTCATGTTCCACACACAAACTCAATTTCATATCATTTCAAATACAACACAGATTTTTTGGCTAAATGCTAATGAGAAAATTTTCTACATTTAATCTCACATAACAAGCAGAGGCAGCAGATCAAAAATCCTACCATCAGAAAGCACAAGGTCATAACAAGGCTATGAAAATTCCAACCAACGTAGCATTTGTACATTCTAACGATACAACACTCAACTATTAACAATAATTAATCCAACCTTTTCTGATAGATATTTCCAGGAAACATTAATGACAATATGACAGAAATTATATTCGGCAAAACAAGAAAGCAAATGCATGGTTGGAGACAAGTCGACATCAACTAGACCTTCCTTCATATGCAAATGGACAAGTTAACACTATTGTATTATCATCATCATCACAACAATCTAAATGATTTCTGGCTCTAACTTAAAATATCTGTCAAACATTTGGCTGAATTATATCCCTCAGTAACATGATGGTACTTTTTTACAGATCAGAGTAAAAGTTCACTTGCTATGATCAAATTGATTGTCCAATTACCTATTTTTAACTTCGTTGCTACGCATTGGGAGGTGAAAATTGGGAATCACAGCTGCTCTAGGTGTTCTCCATTTTGGACGCACACCTGCATCATAGCAATAGAAACTGGCACATCAGTATTTTTTTAAAAATTATTATTTTTGATATAGAGGAGTTTTGGGGTAATCGTTTTCAAACTCGTACAGCAAAAATTATGCCTAAATCGAGAAAAAAGCTTCAACTATCTGCTAATTGTGTGTGCTAGTGCAGTTATGAAGCACTCGAAGCAGATTTCCACCATTTTGTAATCATGAAAGTAAGAATATATGCTAAAAGGCGGAAATACAGACTCAAATCCCCAATATAAGTACGAAAATTCGAAGAAACATTAATCACAATCATGTCAAAATAGTTGCTAAATTTACGATCCTTCTCTATAGAGCGGATTCCGACTACTACCAGGAAGAAAACACTAAAACCGCCGAAATTCCAGTCGTATATATATGCAAAAATCAATCGCAATTTACCTCGATGAGTAGATTTGAGAGAGCAACATCCGATCACCGACGCCATCGCACGATAACTCGACGAATCAACGGAGAGAAGAGCGTTTCGCTGAGCTAAATCAAGTAGTTTATCCGGCAATGAGTAACGCTCCGACGGCGGGAGCTCAATCGCATTAGAATATCCTCGGCTCCTGAGGGCGGAGGTCGTCACCGGCGGCGCGGAGGCGGCGATTTGAGTGGAGGCGGCGGCCGCGATATGAGATAAAGACTTAAAAAAAGACTGACTAAATTGGCTGTGGTGTGGAGGCGGACGTGCTATCAATTAGGTTTTTTTGTTCGTGACAGATGTCAAACACGTCATGGTCAAAATGTAATTCTACTAGTAAAATAAAATTTTAATAATAAAGTGGAGTATTAAAAGATTAATATACGGAGTAGTAAAAATAGCACTACAATACAAAGTCTTAATTAAATATTTAAGCAAAATTGAAGCCGACATGACTAATGGACCAGCCTCCTAAAACCAAATGACAATTTTTTAAAAATAAATACTTTTGAGATTTTTAATTATAATTTTAATCAGTGTCAGTTATAATTATTTTTTATTCTACCCTTATTAATTAATGTAGTTAATTAATGTATGCACTTTAGAAATTCTTTACATTTTTTATTAGAGAAATTTTATTTTTTTAGAATTGCTACATGAATGAAAATAAATCATACTACAAAGAGTCTTTTGTCTTGTATATTGTATTTTCACACCAAAATAAAGATAGTCAAAGAATCATTAATTATTATACGAGATTAATTTAAATATAATTTTATTTTATTAATAAGTGTGCCCAAATTTAGGATGTCAATTAAAAAAATAGGAGGGAGTAGGTAAAATGACTATTTTTATTATAGTACATAAATTGAATCTTATTTTTTATGAGAAATTATATTGTTATAAGCAATTACTCTATTATTAAATATAGAAATTAATTCGACCCGTGAACTTTGACTTTTGTAACATCACATGCCTTCCTAACTGTTTAATTATTGATAGCCGTAATTACATTTGTTTTATATTTCTTTTCGTTTTTGGCAATGTTTTGGAGTTGGGTTTAACTTTTAATTATGACAAACTTGTAGTACTTATTTGTATAATTATCAAGTTATTATGGTAATGAGAATTATTATAATCTTCTTTCGATGCAGAAAATTTGCATACTTTATTTCATTTGTATACGTCATATATGTATAGTGCCGACTATAATATTAATAGACATTAACATCATCAAACAATATTTTTATAGCAAGAGCACTGCTGCACTTTCTTTAGATTTGTAAGTTTCAGAGGAAAATCTTCCAAATTAAATCACACACTATGAATTTATGGCTTCGAGGCTCGAGTTATAATCAAAATTAGTTGACGAAGTCGACAAGGTTTAATTTCTTTATATCTTACTATCATTTTCCATTTTGAAAAATTGGAGTTCCCTCGATCTAAAATTCAAAAGATAAACAGTCCACATATTGATAAAAAAAAATCAATTTTGTTCACACATGTCCTATACAATGATTAATATTTGATATAAAAAATTTCGTGTTCGACTCTACCATCACACGACCTTTAAAAAAAATTATCCAATCTCTCACCAAAGAAAAAGAAAATTCCATATTGAATCATATTTCAAAGTTTTTTGCAATTGGAATTGAAGTTCTATTTCCGACAAAACAAAATTTTATATGGACATTAGTTAAACTGACATGGATTAAAAAATGGCATCATAGTTGCTTGAGATCCGATTTCAAAATATTAATGTTCACATAAAATTTTTGTCCGTTGTAAAGAGAATTTTATCTCCAATTATAAGAAATTGTTAGTTAACTTTGTATTTGACTCTTGACTTTCTAAACTTTCAAATATACACTATTGTGCTTAGGGATGGCAACGGGTCGGGTTTTTAAGGGTATCCGCATTTACCAAACCCTAATGGGTCGGGTTTGGGTAAGTACGAAATGAGTTTGGGGCGGGTATGGGTTTGAAGACTAATACCCGTGACGGGTTTGGGTCGGGTTTGGGAAATTAGATGTGGGTAC
>JAYJMF010000030.1:2712549-2725843 GCA_036873715.1 Salvia sclarea
AATTATTACTTCGTCTTATTAGTATCATATTTAATACATAATATTAGGATTTTTTTCAATTGATTGAGTGTATAAAACATTATGATAATTCATATTTATTTATTTATTGAACTCTACACGGGTTTGGGTGGGTAATTAACGGGTATTACCCAATGGGTTCGGGTCGAGTTTGGGGAAAAAAGTTACTACCCGTGACGGGTTTGAGACGGGTATGGGTTTAAAATTTTTAGACAGGTATAAATTTGGGAAACACTTAATGGGTGGACCCATTGTCATTCCTAATTGTGCTACTAACTTTTTCAAATAATAATAATGTATATCAATCAATCTTGATATGATTGAAAACATAAATTTTAGGCAAGTTTTACTAGTATATCATCTTTTACGTGTGAATCCAAGACTCGAGGAAAACGGAAAGAAGAAAACAATCAATCTACAAATGATTGAAACTACTAAATTAAGACACTACAAAACTTATTAACTTCTTAATTAAACGTATAATACTAACTTAATGGCGCGATAATTAAACGGACAAAACTTGTAAATATTTAGTGTGTGAAATAAAAAAAATATTTAACATTATTGCAGAGATAGACAGTATATATATACCGTGAATGGCGCGATGATATACGCTCACTTCTACTATTTGTCGACCACTCCTTTCCCTCTCTTCAATAAACAAATTAAATTAAACAAAACTCTCTCTCTCTCTCTCTCTCTCTAAAACTTCTATCTCTCTCACACACTTCAACGCACAGTGAAGCAGATATCCGGCGACGGCAATGGCGGAGGAAGGCGGCGGGGAGGAGTACCTGTTCAAGATAGTGGTAATCGGCGATTCAGCGGTTGGCAAATCGAACCTGCTCTCGCGCTTCGCGAGGGACGAGTTCGACCACAACTCGAAGGCCACCATCGGAGTGGAGTTCCAGACGCAGGTGGTGGAGGTCGACGGGAAGGAGGTGAAGGCGCAGGTGTGGGACACCGCCGGACAGGAGCGCTTCCGCGCCGTCACCTCCGCCTACTACCGCGGCGCTGTCGGGGCGCTCATTGTCTACGACATTACTAGGAAGACCACCTTCGAGAGCACCAAGCGCTGGCTCGATGAGCTCAATAGTATGCTCCTTAATTCTTCTCCTTCTTCTTCATTTTGCGTTTCCAGTGTCAGTTTGTTGAGTTCGGATTTGTTGATGTTTTATATTTTTTACTTTGTCTGCTCGATTGGATTTTGGAACTGGTGATTTAGGTTGATGTTTGGAGGATTTTGGGGAGTTGTTGGGTTTAATTGTGCAAATGTGAGCTGCTAGCGCTGTAAATTCTTCAATTCGTCTCTACATTTCTCGTTTTCTGAGTTTTGTGTGTGTGTGTGTGTGTGTGTGTGTGTTTTCTGTTCTATTTGGGTGAATTATGAAGCAGCTGATTAGGTCAATTGTTTTAGGGCATTCTTTGATTTGAATGTGCAAATGTAGGTGTTGCCAGACCTGGAAATTCTTCAATCTGCATTTCTCGTTTATGCTCTCACTCTCTCTTGATTTTTCAATGCGATCTTGGTATTAATTGATTCAACTAGAAGAAATTCGAAATCAAAATCTAATGTATGCTACTTCGGGTTAGATTTATCTTGGTTTATGGTTATAGTTCTTAGTTATGGCTGGAAATTAGATGTATATATGAATGCAGAAAGGAAATTTCTCCGAAATTACTCAGGTGCTCGCTAAAATCATTTTCCTGTGCCATTGCTTTGGTTGGCTCAATGATCGCAGAAAATAAAATAAAAATAGTAATATGGAAGGGAAATGCAGTTAGCAAGGGAAATAACTTCCTGATTTGGTAGCAATGGATGATTTCTCGTAGTTACCTGAAGCCAATGTGTATGCCTTATTGTTGGAAGAATTTATTCATCTACCTGTCACGATGAATGTTAGTTATGATAGGCGACTTTGATTTTGTTGGTAATGTCATTAATGCAACTGGTTGGTAGATATGAACATGGATGTGCTATAAAACCTCACCTAAAAGCTATAAAAGCCATTTACGTCTGAAATTTGACGAAGATATGATGAACATGGACATCATAATTATAAGGCTTGAAAAGCAGGTGAGGATTGCATTTGAAACATATGCACATACTATCGATAAATTGGTTCGTATTTTTCATATCATGTGAGTGAAATTTGGCTTGGAGGTTGGATTTTAGGTGAAGATATATACTACTCTTCTTTGAATTCACTGCTGGCTTTGTCGTCTGATTGTTACATTAACCGATTTGAGAAGCACACCTTAGAAAAATGGCCCTTTCCTTATACAAATATATGTATTGATAGAGACTTCATGCTGGAGAATTTTGGCAAAAAAATTGTTGAAATGTTTAGCATTTGATGATATACCAAGAAAAGTTATTTTGTGCTTGATGTTATTGATAACTACTGTCTCAATGAGGGAATTCAAGATTTGAGTGTGTGACGATACGTTGCAGTTTGCAGGCTCGACTTTTAGAAAACTTGATTCGGACCTTGAGCAAAGTTAGAACTAGGCTTGCTTTAAACCTTAAATTTGCTATTCTCTTGTTTTTTGTCCTTTCATTTTTCTTGAGATGAGTTCTACAGGAAGAAAACTTTGAAATTTCTGCAATCATTTACCTGTTGATTGACCTTTTTCTCTACGATGATATGCAGCTCACTGCGACACGGCCGTTGCAAGGATGCTAGTCGGGAACAAGTGCGATTTGGACAATATCCGAGAGGTGAGCGTGGAGGAGGGGAAGAGCCTTGCCGAGGAAGAAGGCTTGTTCTTCATAGAGACCTCTGCTCTCGATTCCACCAACGTGATGAAGGCGTTTGAGATCGTCATACACGAGATCTACGACAAGGTGAGCCGGAAGATCCTAAACTCGGACTCGTACAAGGCTGACCTTTCGGTCAACCGGGTCAGCCTGGCCAACGGGGTGGACCTGTCGAAGCAGAACAACGGCGTCATGTCTTGCTGCTCGAGATGAGTTCTTTTATCTTCTTCTTGAGCTGCTTCTTGCATTGTATTACACTTCCATTATATTTCGATTTATATATATGTTGTGTGTAAACTGAATCCACGCCCACAAGATTTTGTTTATCAAATAATCCAATGATGCATTAATGTTACGGTTTTAAAAATTCGTTTTCTTGCATACTCTCTCTCTTTATATATATGGAGTATAGTATAATGATGTATTTTGTCATGATATTTTTTGTCATGATATCATATTGTTAGTAGGAATGTTAATCGTATCAATCCACTCGTCAATATATTTTCAGTTTGGGTTAATCAGGTTTTCCAATTTTTGGGCTAATAAATTTCGGTCTGGCCTTAACTTTAACCCTCTCGGTTTTGGACAGCTCGTTAGCCCAAAATATTTACAATTTCTTTTAATATATATGAATTTTCTTAATAAATATCTTGGTAACAGAAATTAGATCATATTTTCTCAATCAAAATTTAACTTTATAAAAATAAGTGTTGTTTCAACGTGAACTCATCTAATAACTAATAAATTACTAATGATTTTATGTAAATAATTATCTCCAATTTTCATGTCATGAATTTTTTATTTGGTGGAGAAAATAAAAATCCAATTTACAAGCATCAAATCCTTTCTTATATTATACAATATCAGTTAATCGGGTCAACTCATTCAGTTTTCGTGTTAGTCTTATCGGGCTCGAGCTATTATCGATTCAGGCCAATCGACTTTTTCTTAACTAAAATATTTAGGCCTTAAATCCTTTTTGTCGGTCTGTTGGGATGTATTCGGATGGATCTATCGGTTTCGAACTAAATTGATATCTCTATATACTTTAGTATTGTTACATTTTTGCAACTACACAAATAAAATGGCGTGTGGCGATCTCTCTCTCGCATAAAATATACGGTTGTAATTCGATAGTGAAAAAAATAGAAGCTGGGATGGGCGTGTGGTGTGAATTCACATTTTTATTTCTTTCATTTTTGTTGCTATTCATTGGCAAAATTTAAATGCTTCCTTGATTAAAAATTAATATGGTTATTTGATTATTTCCGTATTTAGATTGCTTTCACGCATCGTAATTGTTATTTCTGGCCAGAATTGTCACAGTAGTAGATTTTGTGATAAGATAAATTTTCTTGTTCAAATGGGTTATTTCAGTTAGTTGGTGGTTAGTTATTGCCTATTGGAGGCTTATACCTTACTTCATTTGTAACAAGATAATATAAGTGATGTAGATAAATGCCAAAATACGAGAATTTTTTAGAATTTGAGGTAAGTGAATAAATATTAATAATAATTTTTAGCATCTTTGACTTTGAGTGATAAATTAAATTAAAATAGGATTGAATATTTGAAGGATAAGATTATTAAATTAATTTTAAATTGATTAATTTATCATTTATTATCAAAATAAATGGTAGATTAGTTTAGATTATTTTATCAATCCATCTTATTATACAAAACAATCAAAATTTGAATATAACTATTTTGATTCAATTTTACTTGAGGCTGAAAAACCTTTGACTTGATTGGGAATTAATAGGAACAAAATATAGGTTCATTTAAAATCTACGACTCAAAGTGGTCCTTGTACTGATGCAAGTTACGGTTTTACTAGCATTTATTTATATAGGCGAAAAACTAGCCAAAATTTTGGCAATCTGCAAATTTATTTGCAGATTTTGGATTGATTATATAAATGGGACGAAAATTTAATAATCAGAAATCTATTTGCACCACCCAACTCAAAAATAAATAAATACACACACTCAGGGAGCTTTGTAAGAATCATAAACCCTAATTCAAACATACTACGTTTAATAATATTTAATGATTATCTAAACCTGATATGAACCCAACCTGAACCCAACACGAAATTATCGTGCTCATACAAGTCGATCTGATCAGAGTCGCACCGAATAAAACTTAATACCAACTCACTAATTTCGTGGCGATTCGTGTCATTACAAAAATTGTCAGCCCAGCCCTAAAAATTTCCTCTCACAAATCACGCATTTAGTCCTCCAAACAGATTATTAGAATTTTGAAAATTAAGGTATTGAATTTGCTGTATGCTTGCTTACTTACTAATAAAGGAACGACTGTTAGAAATTACTGACATTGAATATGGAGTATATTGTAAACCAAATCCATGATTAATAGCAATAATCTTTTACCAAAAGCACAATTATATCATTTTTTTGCATCTCAAAATTGAAGATTCAAATCCATAACCATTTAATTAAGAAATGTCACTTCACTTTACAGTACCACTATTATTCTCGAATAAAACAATAACACTACGCAAAATATCCCCTCCACAAATACAAACCACCTTCATTTCATAGCTCATCTCTCTCTCTCTCTCTCTCTTCTCTCTCTCTGCTGCAATTCAGCACTAAAATGGCGCCGTCGCCTCCACTAACCGCTTTCCTCCTCTCCCTCCTCCTCCTCCTCGCCACGGCAGCCTCCGCCCAATCGCAATCCGCCACGTGTACATCGCAAACCTTCACCAACAACAAGCGCTACACCTTCTGCAACGACCTCCCCTCCCTCAACTCCTTCCTCCACTGGGATTTCGACGAGGCGAAATCCACCCTCACCGTCGCCTTCTCCGCCACGCCTCCGAAGCCCGACGGCTGGGTGTGCTGGGCGCTCAACCCCACCCAGACCGGCATGGTCGGCTCCCAAGCTCTCGTCGCCTTCAAGCAACCCGACGGCAAAATGGCCGTGAAGACCTACAACATCACCGCCTACGGCCCCCTCAAGGAGTCCAAGGTCTGGTTCGACGTCAAGGACTCCTCCGCTGAATCCTCCCCCGGCGGCGCGATCACGCTCTTCGCCACCCTCGTCCTGCCGGAGAAGGGGAAGACCGTGCTCAACCACGTCTGGCAGGTCGGCCCCTCCGTCTCCGGTGGAGTTCCGGATAAGCACGAGTTTCAGCCGGCGAATTTGAACGCCAAAGGCAGCCTCGATTTGCTGAAGGGGCAAACCACCGCCTCCACCGCCGGGAATTCCAAGTTGAAGAAGAGGAATGTGAGTTTTCGATTCGTTTCTTCTCATCTCAATCGAATTCTGCTTTCGTAGATTAGGTTGCTGAATCAATGATTGCTTAGATTGCTTAGTGTGCTTAGCTGATTGTGTTGAATCTAGCTGGAATTGGAATTTGAATTAGGGCTTGATTGATTGATTTGGGGAATTTGAATTGGGGAACGAATTAGGGGTTGGTTGATTTGGGGAATTGGAGAAGAAGGGGGCTAATTTGTGATTTTGGTGTGTTTTTGGACAATGTGATGCAGATTCATGGAGTGCTGAATGTGGTGAGCTGGGGGATTATGTTCCCGACCGGGATCATAATCGCGCGATACTTGAAGGTCTTTCCCTCGGCCGATCCAGCGTGGTTTTACCTCCACGTCTCGTGCCAGGTCTCCGCCTACGCCATTGGCGTTGCAGGCTGGGGGACGGGACTCAAGCTCGGGAGCGAGTCCAAGTCCATCACTTACTCAGTCCATCGCAACATTGGGATCACGCTCTTCGTTTTCGCAACTCTGCAGGTAGATTGCCTTCATTGGATTGAGGGATTGCATAATTTGATCAAGAATGAATGAGTCTAGCTGTATAATCTTGATTTGTGATTATGTAGGTGTTTGCGTTGCTTCTGAGGCCGAAGAAGGACCATAAGCTTCGAATCTACTGGAATGTCTACCATCACGGAGTGGGATACTCGGTTGCTGTCCTTGGCATCATCAACGTGTTCAAGGGTCTCGCGATATTGCAGCCCGACCCCAAGTGGAGACGTGCCTACATTGTTGTGATCGCGATTCTTGGAGGCATTGCCCTCTCGTTGGAGGCCTTCACTTGGGTCGTCGTGTTGAAGAGGAAAAAGGCCGAGAAATCCACCAAACCATACGAGGGCTACAACAACGGGCACGGTAGGCAAGAACCTCTTGCCCCATAATCATTTTGCTTACTATTTGTGCTTATTATATCCACACCTATTTTTATCATATTATTTGTAATTTCTCTTAGGTGTCTTGCTTCACTACATCACTCTTGCTTCTTTGAGTTGTGCCATTTTCGCATTGTACAATAGTTTATCATGTAGTTAGTCTGGCATACAACCCATAGATACAGGCTAGAAACTAAAAAAAAAACCTTATTTTTCGCGGTTTTCTTTGGATTTATCCTCTGTTTATTTACAGCATGATTTGAGGTATCTTAGTTGATGTTTGTTGCATCTATAACATGTGATCCCTCCATTAGAATATTGCTCCATTGATCATGAAATAAGGCACATGATTCTTACTTGCAAGACTTGCACATGGGCTGCCCTTGATCAAGGGCTCGGTCTTCCTCGATTCCTTCGTATCGAGTCTTCGAAAACTATATTTTATTTCATCAGTACACACGTGACCGTGTGAGCTTTCAATAAAGTACTCAATTCTTACTTGTAACGGTTTGCACATGGGCAACCTTCGCCATCCCTAATCCCTTATCAGGAATCTGATCTCGTATTTTATTTCATCAGTATTCTGCGAGGGGTGTCATAATCTAATTGGTTCAAACTCTATAGTCAAAAAGTTTACTTGTATGGACATACAAGAGGAAAGCTAAAAAAAGAGGTGATTTGAGGTGTTTGGTCCCATATATATAGTCATAATTATCATCTCTTTCTTTGCTCACCACTAACTACTTTCACTTTCATTATGCTCACGCCTTTTTTGTTCACATTTCAATTCATCTTTTTCTTTTTTTGTCTTTTTCTTTTTTGAATTTAAACGCAGTTGTTACGTTGTCATTTCAAACATGGTAAACACATTATACAAATTGTTGTTAAGTCCCATTACTTGTGTTGGATTGTTATGTAATAGTTCAATTGCTTTATGACTTGTGATTATGGTGAAAGTTGTCCGAACTCAAAGTAGGTCCCTTGTTGAGCTACGAGACATAAAAATTACATAGTTCTAGTAGTTATTTGATTGAGATTTTGAAAAATAAACTCGTGTTACATCGGTTGTCACATATTCACTAGTCAAAATAAATAAAAAGTAAACGCATACGATAACTTACGTGAAATGATAAACTTATAATTTTTGAAATTACACGTAAAATAGTTACTACTAAAAATATTCCTTATTTTAGGAAAGAAATCCTTGTTGTTGAGTGCTTGGGCTAAAAAGTTGGATCGAGAATCTCGTAAAACATAAATTACGATTTTGTCATAATATTATATCATAAACTTGTCCTTTCTTTTAAGTGACACTATAATTTGAATTTATTTGGTGTCTCGTGTTACTTTAAATGATAGTGCATTAGAAAAATATATAATTTAAACATTCAAAATAAGAAAAGGGGGTTCTTTTAGAAAAAGAGAAAGTAAATTAATATCACACCATGTCTTTAAATCTTTTTTTCGGATATGTTCTAAAAGTTATGGTTGAATACGGTTTATTTAGCTTAAACAATACTAATTTTAAAATTTTAAATAGAAGCTTAATAAAATACTTTGGTGGGGTTGATGAAATTGACACTTATAAATTCTAACGGTCGACGCATAGATCCTTTTTATTATCTTTTTCTTTTCTTACTTACCCACATTATTCTTGGATGCACTAAAGAAGATATATTCTATTTAATGCCTCTAACACCATGTGAATTGAATAAATTAGAAATTGATGTGAGATCCGTGAATATATTTTCTTTTTTTTATTGAAGAATCTAAATTTCATTTCCCGCTCATCTTGGGCCGTCGATGTAGAATATGTTATTTCGGAGACAAAACATTTATTAAAGTCCACGTCGACATAAAATAATGAGCATGGAAATTGAAATGATTTGGATGTAATGATGATGCAGCTGTGACGAAATTGTTTAAAAAGGGCAAATGGGCCTATTTTTTTTTCTATTTTTTTTTTCTTGTTTTGAAGTAGCTGTAATTAGGTTTTGGACATCATCACACCATCACAGAAACATAATTGTATTTTAAGGTTAATAACAAATTTCATTTTGTCGCGGGCCGTGTTGTTTTCTGTCATTGGGCCCACGTAACTCCATATCATTTTGCACGCCACTACTAAATTAAAACTATATTATATCATTTCATATTTTTATATCACTAGAAAGGGTTGGAAATGGACGTGAGATCACTTGGTAAAAGTAGTAAACAATTTGTTATAGTGTTTTAATTCAATTTTACGAAAATAAATTGGTGATTTTTTTTATTTATTTTTTATTTATGCGTAGTTTCCAAAATAAGAAGTGAAACGTGATTTAAGGGATTGTCAACTGTTGAAAAGTGGAAATAAGTCAAATTATTGAAATTGAATACGAAAAATAATCAAAGGCTTTGAATTTGAAGGTCACGTGGACCTTAATTTGTGGCAGTTGACTCGCTACAACTGTCGAATTTCAACGCAATTTTTGTTTATGGCTAACTCGTCAGAAAATAGAAATTAGATCTTTTGTTATACTACTATGTTACAATGAAATTTAAAAATAAGAGTAATGCTATTATCTATATATATCTAGTACTAAAATTCAAACCAATATTTCTCTGTTATAATTTTCTTTTAATGGAAAATAGAAGTTTCTTTAAATTTGGTGCTGTTAAAATCAAAGAAATTTAAAATTTGAATCCATCTCATTGTTGATGACATATCAATACTTTTAATGAAACCGTAAGGTGGGCCACAGTCACTTCGCATATGTTGTAACTTGTAAAATTGCAATATCATTACCACATTAAACAACTATAATTAATTGCATACTTAACTAAATTGTGAAATTTATAGTGGTTAGAGCATCCCATTGTACGTCCATATTTATTATTATTATTATTATTATTATTATTATTATTATTATTATTATTATTATTATTATTAGTTTTCTTTTCAGATAGTAATACTAAAAAATATTATAGATGAATATTAGACTCAACTAAAATTATGTCGTACATTTTCAACATACTTCGTATTTGTATTATCTACTATCAATTTATAATATTTTGATTAAAGAGAATTTTTTTTTATTGCAAGTCCCTGTCTACTTTTGCTAGTGAAAGCAAAGACAGCATATGGGGCACGACGTGGAATTAAATTCCTATAGTTGTGGGCTTCTGTCTAATTTTGTTGGACTATTAGGAATATGACAAATCAAGAAAGCACTAATATAGGAGAAAAATGTCAATGACATAGAGTAACCTCATTATTAAATCCAATTATTTTTTTATCTACTTTATCTTAAGTAGCGCAAAATCCCACTACTTCTCATCATTATTTCCTTATTATTTAACACCTTAAGTTGAATGACTCAATTATTGACTCAGTCTATATCCTTTGTTTAAAACAAGTTGATCAAGAGAAATTTACCGACCCATTTACTAAACTAAAATTTTTGTTTTGTTTTATATTGTTAAGTACCGACAATTTTTTATCTTCTCAATGTGTAAAAGCAATAAACAAAGAAAATAATCATTTTAGTAAAGAATAAAATAGAATAAATAAGAAAGGTAACGAACATGAGCGAATTCTTTGACAAAAAAATGTAATTATTGCATGCTCCAAAAAAATTATACAAAAAGTCCAAGTAATAAATGTTGGAAACTGAAGATATATGTGAAGTGTTGACTTCCTTGTTTCTTTTTTCTTCGTTTCTTTTTCATAGTATAGTGTTTAATTTCGTAAAATTTCTTTTCCATTTTCTTTTTAATTTTTTTTATATTTTATTGATGTCGAAAACATATTGTGAAATGAGAATCCCACTACAAGAAAAATGAAGTAGTGCTCGAGCACGTCTCAAAGTCTTAGATAGTTAGATCTATAATTTTTAATGATAGAAAAGTATATAGTCTACAAAACTTTAAATGCTAGTAACTACAATCCACTAGATACAATAAATTCAAGAAACATCACACGTTTGGTAGAAAACATGAGGTAAAAATTGACTTACGTAATCAATTACCTTAATGACTCGAAACAAACTAATTATCCAAAATTAGCTAGGGCCTCGATTAAGCTCAATGATTAATCATGCAGCTGAATAAACAGTAAAAAGTGGGCGTGGTGGGCAAGATGCTAAACTATGTTAAAAGGTAATTAACGTGACAAATCTTGCTTCATTACACTAACAAAAAGATCGAGATAAGATGGTTATAAATGCTTGTTTTTTGCATGGGGTAAAGCTAAAAGGAGGCATAATCAACTTTAGGCATAATTATCTTTCAAAAAAGAGCTTCAGCCAAATTACAATTTCTATTGGGCAAATGTCTGTACAGTATAGTGCAACGTTCTAATTTTCAATAAAAATTTGTTACTTATAGTAAAAAAAAAAAATATTATCCTTAACGCATAGGGATGTCCGCACAAGAAATTCCATACCTTAAAAATATACAGAATTTAAAAAATACTTAAAACTATGTTAAAATATAGTTTTAATTAGATTGAGCCACTCAAAACTTTTCGAATTATTTTTCTTTCCAATATTGACTATATTGTAAATCTACCTTTGTAAGTCGTAAATGAATCTTCTAGCTTGATTATGATTTGCCTATTAATTTAGAAAGGAAATAAAAGTTTTATAACGATAATATCCACGATTCTATAAAAAAAATATATACTCGTTATATTTATTTATCCACCGGAAATAAGTCTGCAATATATATAAGAATACAAACAAATACAATTTAAAACAAATTTTTGTTTCTAAAGAAAATGAAAAAACTGTCGCTTACAAAACTTTTTGCATCACATATCCAAGAAAAGGATACATTATTGTTTAATAATCACTACTACGTACATAATATTACACACAAACAAAAACAAAAACAAACTTTTATTTCCATAAAATAAAAACCTGTCGTTTACAAAAACTATAAAATCCGGACCTGAAAAAAAATTTAATTTATTGTTAAGTATTCTCGTGAACACTAAACAGTGTGAATAAAAATACACAAACATTCCATATTTCAATTCCCTAAAATATCTAATTAAAATCCAAAAATGGAAACCCCAATCCCAATCAGCACAGAAATCCCCAATCCGCTCCCCAAAACCCTCGCGCCTCCGCTCACATTCCCGCTCTGCCCCCCCGCCCCGCCGGGCGCCGCCGCGACGGTCGGCGCCGGCGCCGGCGCACCGCCGTCCTCCGCCGCGCTCCCGAGCTGCAGCGCGCTCTTCGACGCCAGATTGTCCGGCGCGAAGGCGTGCTTCGCCGGCACGCCGTCGACGACGGCGGATCCGACCTGCCAGACCTGATTCACCGCCGCGCTCCCCGGCGGCGGCAGCGCCAGCGTGGCGAAGATCGTGATCGCGCCCTTCGCCGCCTCCGCGCGCTTGCTGAGCACGCCGTAGGAGATCGGGGACTCGGAGATGGGGCCGTAGGCGGTGATGTTGTACGTCTTCACGACCGTAGATCCGTTCGCCGCCGCGAAGGCGACGAGCGATTGCGCGCCGATCATGCCGGTTCCGGTCGGATTCAGCGCCCAGGACACCCAGCCGTCTGGCTTCGCCGGCGGAGCGGTGAAGGCGATCGAGAGCGTCGGCATCGGCTTCGCCGCCGCGTCGTAGTTCCAGTGGAGAGAGGCCTTCAGCGTGGGGAGGTCGGTGCAATTGGCGAATGTGAGATTCTTCTGAGAGAATGTCTGCGATTTGCAGGTGAGAGACAGCGCCGGAGAGGCGAGGAGAGCCACGGCGGCGACGAGGAGGAGGAGAGCGGAGGAGGAAGCGGCCATGGCTGGTTGTGTGTGGAGGGAGGAGATATTTATGGAGGGGTTTATATAGAGGAGCGTGAGGAGTTAATGGGGGACAAATAAATAGTAATGGTTATATTCTAATTATTCATAAGTTTTTTTTTTGTTTGTTTGAAATAATTAATGATTTAATATATTGTGCAAGGTGGGAAAGATTCTTGTTCATAAATAAATTACGAACTACTATGTCCCAAAATATAATTACAACACGAATTTTGGATCTTGTCAATTAAATACTCGAGCTTTCATTCTTTTGCAATTGGAACCCAAACGATTATTTTGGCTGCTCATGAGTAGGGGTGAGTATTCGGATTTTGGTTCGGTTTTATGCCCAAACCGAACCAAACTGAAAATCCGAATTTCAGTGAAAATTCAATCCGAACCAAATCCGAAATCCGAAAATCCGATCAAAAAATCTGATCCGAACCGTTTAAACCAAATTTTCAAAAAAAATCGAAAAATCGAAAAAACTATCTAAAAATTCAAATATACATCAAATAACACATCAAATACATTATAAACCATCCAATTATCCACCATCAAGTGACTAC
>JAYJMF010000030.1:2737380-2747813 GCA_036873715.1 Salvia sclarea
AAATATGGTGTGGTTAAGGTTAACCACAAAATTAAGTGGTGTGGTTAGTGGTTCCTACTTTTGGGCAATTTATGGTGTGGTTAACCACAATTTTTGGTGCGGTTAACCGGAACCAGACCCTTCGACAGACCTATTAGTTGATATAATTAAGGGGGAAATGAGTTTATTTTAAATGATATAATATGATCGAACATGTTGTTAGTACAGACAAAATGCATGTGGCGATTGTGGATTTTTAGTCGGCACGTAAAAAAAGAGAAATTATAATAAGAACAAAGACTAATTCATTGGTAGCACGTGGAATTTATCGATTGGAAACTAATTCTGAAATGGCATCCTAAATTTCATAATAATTTGACATTTTTATTTCTTGTTGTATAAAAGTAGATGTTAGCCGTCGAGATTGAGATTTTCTATTTGATGTTTCACATTTCTTTAAACTTTTTGTCTTTTATTTATTCTAACATGGGATTTTAGGTAGGTTGGGATGGTGACTTGGGAATTCTCTTTTATCGCATCACGTTTCTTGTAACATTTTTCAAAACCTCCCTGAATTTTCTAGGTAGGGTTTGATTTTATTTTATTTTTGTAAGAAAAAAATGAATTTTCACGAAAACATTTGGTTCCTTTTAAGTCAAGGTTGGTCTACTTATAATCTTTGACGGTGAAATATTAATCGTTTGCAACAAACAAAGGCCAACAACTAATTTTGACATGAAGACTATATGTTAGGAATCAGGATGAAATCAGAATTCAATTCTCATGTAAAAACAATTTATCATGTCTGGATATCTGATCGTCGACATCCATTTATTAATTTATTTCTTATAAATATACTAATTCAAGTACATCATATGAGCTTAGGCATTACTTAAAAGTATTAATTGATTGATTGACCCGTAATTATTTTAATCATAAAATTGTCCGCTTTGTGACACCTTGAGAAACGAAGTTAATTATTATGTGGAATATATATGCACATAGCTAACTTACTAGAAATTGCATTCCGAAATATATAAATATCAACAAATCTCAACCCTATAAATATGCATCCACAACTTTCTCGAAATGTCTTCTTTTATCAACAAAATAAAATCCATCCCAAATAAAAACCAAAACCGATTAAGAATTTTTAGATTAATATTTAAATATGGTATTTTTTTTATCTACTTTAGCCTAACATTTTTAAATGATCAAATAGAGCGCAACAATTGTTCACTTATTATAAATATATAGCTTTCGTAGCTATTTTAACATGCCAAATTATATAGAATTCATTGGAACAAAAACATAGCTATATTTAAACACTAACCATTCACTTTTATTAAATCCAAATTCTCCTAATTAATCCTTTATGTGCACACAAAGTCGCAAACACCCTCTTAGCTTTTGGAAATTGTAGACTATCGAGTATGAAACCAACTTTTTATCATAAAGCATTTTCGGTTAAAAAAAAATAGTCATTCACGAAAGATAAATGAATTAATAACTAATTAAATGGTACCATACTTTCCAACTAATTTGAGAATATACTCTGAATATTACACTCAATTTTAAATCTAAACTAATTACTAGTATAGTTTTATACAAAAACTCAGGCCTCTACTAACTCCAAACTCGAAAAAAAACACTAAAATCATACCTAATCTCAATTTCATCTTATTACAACCCAATATTTAAGATGAGATACTATATATTACAAATATTTACACATGATAATCCGATCTATCTATTTTTATTTTTATTTTGAAAAAAAAAATCATATTTGACTACGCATTCTTGCACCCCATGAAATTCTCTCTCGTCTCGAAATATCATTGCTCCTTCTCTTCAATTCATCAAGCTGAGACTGCCACCTCATCCTCCACTCCCCATTTTCTTCTATTTCCTGTCATAAATTAATATAAAAATAAAATACCAAACAAAATTAATATAATTATATCCATTTTTTTTCTCTTACACTTAGATAATTTATAATCCAATCCAATTTAATCACTTACTACTCTATTGGTAATTCACTTAAAATCCAATTTTTTTGATATAATATTTATTTATTTTCTCTTGCACCTACACAATCTAAATAATACTACTATTGATGATTTTGGACAAGTATCAATAAAATATATGTGGTGATTTTTTTACCATCTAAATTGCAAAAAGAACTCAAACTAATCATTTTATTTTTGTGGAAAAGGAAAATCAACAAAAAATTACCAATGCTATAGTCTAATAGAAGAATTCGATTGAGACAATATAAAAAATATTATTTATAAAATAAATTAAAAAAAAAAAAAGTACCTGATGGTGATGGCCCACAGCCAAATTCCTGTCGTAGAGAGCTCGCCTCTGCGGATTGGATAGAGTTTCGTACGCCTCTTTCACCATAATAAACCTCCTCGTATTCTCGTCCACTCTCTCCGGTGGCGATACGTCCGGATGGTACAGTCGAGCCATCTTCTTATACGCTTTCTTTATGTCGGAAACCGAACTCACGCTCTCTCCAATTCCCAGCACTTCGTACAGTGACTCTGCGGTTCCTGCGGTTGCAGCGATGCGGGCCGCCTTCCGGGCCCCGCGCGGCCCGGATTTCCCCTCCATCGAGATTCTCGAGCCCGAAACCCGCGACGCGAAGGAGATTGATGCCGGGCATCGGGCCTCGGCCGATTGATCGGGCTTTGGGATTGTATAAGCAGCCGATTTCGGGCCCGATCGCATTAATTTGCAGTTCATTTCTTCGGATTTTTAAAAAAGAATTTGTTATGGAAATTAGTAATTTTGGGAAGAAGTGTTGGTTTTTTTTGGGGTGTGGGCTTTTGGTATTTATTGGGAGCTAGTTCGGTTTCGGGAATTTAATGTGGATTGACACGTAAGAGGTGACGTCATATATCCCTTTTTATTTTTATTTTTTCTAAAATTCTTCTTCGGAAAGTTCTAATGAGTATTGATCACGTCGGATTTAGTTGTATATTCCACTATTCGAATCATAAATCTTCAAATTCTGGTCTGGATAATGATATAATAATATGTGTTTTCTACTTTTTTTTTTTCCCTCGAAACACTTCGAGAAGTCCAGACAGGGTTAGACGTGTTTTCTTTTTCAAAAAAAAAGTATATGATTTATCTGGATAAATATTTGAATTTTGTGACAATTTGGAAGTTTCTGTAATTCTATGGGTGTATTATTGTCAATAAATGTGTGACAGCCTTGTTTTCCAAACTTCTTCTGGAAATCGGCTTCTAGACGCGTTTGAATTATCGTCTGGCAAAAGTAAAAGCAACAAAAATATAATCTAAAGTGATGTAATTAATGTCTATATATTAATTAATAAGTTTATACGTGTTCGATATTTGGCTAATACTTTATAACAAATTTTTATGACAGTTGAGATAGTTCGGACCATACTAAATTCAGTCAAAATATCTAGTGGAGAGGATAAAACAAAATTATATATATATAAAAAAATTTATTAGGATAGTATTGATGAATGATATGCTAAGGACCATTCGTGAGAACTGAGAACCATTCGTAAGGTCCAATTATATTTGGGCTAAACTAACACAATTTTTTTTTTCTGTTTTAGACATTTAATTTAATTCTAATTCATTGACATCACTAAGATGATACTTTATATAAAAAAATGCTCGATTTCTAATTTTTTTACATCTTATTTGAAATAACGGATAAAACGAAGTAAAATAAAAAAATCGAGCATTAATTTTTATATAATACGTCGGATTAATGATGTCAATAATATTTTTTAAGATATTAAAATTAAAATAAATGTCTAAACTAGAAAAAAAAATAGCGTTAATTTAGCTAAAACGTAATTAAATCTCACGAATGGTTCTCAACAGATGGTACTTAACATATCATTCCTTTATAAGTATTATACTAATGTTTAATAAACGTAATATTAGAGAACAAATCACTGTGGATGCTCCATGTGGCCACTATGGCGATAGTGATGACTGATGAGAGGAAGAAAAGTATTTTTGCGAAATCCATTATTTTTCCAAATTTACAAGAAAAATATGACTAATTTTCAATTTCACGACTTTTAATGAATTTATAGGAATTTTCTGGTTTAGACTTAGAGGACTTCAAATGGAAATTGTAAAAGTGAATCCACAATTTTCAAACAAGTACTATTTAAATTTAAAATTTAAAAAAAAAAAAAAAACACTTGGCTAATTTTACAATGATTATGAATAAAATTAGAAATTAATATTGTTGCCATTTGCCAACAACACCTAGAATTAGGGTAGATGGGTAAGAATTTATCCAAGGCTGGCATTGCGAAGGCAATTTTATTTTGTTCTAGATGTCGACCTTTTATATAATTGACGCAGTCAATTGAATTCGTAATAAATAATAATTATATAGAGAGATATATATTCTAGAAGAAATTCAGTTTCTTGATATGGGACAATGTGATATAGAATAGTTGTCCTCACACGGAAAGATCAAAGCTTCCTAAGAATTGATGCAAATATAAATATTTCACTATTGCTAGTCTTCCCTAACCTAACTATCTCAACCGCAATTAGTAATTATAATTAATTGCGTTACCAAATGATATTTTGCCAATTCTTGTTATCGGTCGTTACTCGCTTGGCAGCCAAGAATACTTATTCAAAATGAAATGTTAATAAAAATTGTTCGTGTTTGAGTAGTTTATTGTGCAATAATCGAAAATTATATCGCGTTGGAGTATTATTATAGGATTCGTTTGGTAAGAATGATTCGGGTAGTTTGATACAATACACGCGCTCCTTCATAGGCCAAAGGTTCAAAAAATTTATACCGATGTGTGAGAATATGAATACTTCCTCAGAATGTAGTATATGTAATACAAATCATAAATATAATAAATTTTTGTTCTGTTTAATGTAATACATCTTATCATAAATAAATTACGTATTACTAGTATTTTTATACATATTACCAAATCTAAAATACATCTTATCAAGTAATAAATTACGTATTACTAGTATTTTTATATGTATTACCAAATCTAAATTTATAATCAATCTTAACCACACATTATCTTATGTTTATAATATTATATTTTTAAAAAATATATTTAATTCAAATTTATCACACATTATCCAATATTTTACGTCCAAAAATTCGTATTATTATAACTATGAACTGAACGGTGTGCGACCCATTAATAAACCAACAATAAAAACTCAAATTTGTGGGCTTCGATTTATGGCAAATTGATAAGGATGAAAATGACGTTAAGCAGTATTGTGAAATGGATTTTTTGGATAAATTCTTATACATTTGTTCATAAGCATTTCACAATTGATGACTCATAAATTATTGACACGTGTAAGCATTATTTTATTGCTAGGATGGCAACTACAATTTGTCTACTCCACAAAAATTACTATTATGCCCCATATATAAAAATTAAAAATAAAGATGTTTTGACGTAGACATGCGATACTATTTAGCCACGCTGATAGTGACTCAATGTGCATAGTTTATAGTACTATTGTAAAGAGGGAACCGTCAATTAAAAATTTATTTTAAATTGATTTTGGTGGCAATTTTAAAAATAGTGTAAAAAATTAGGTTACAATAATGGCAAAATGAAAATTATGCATTGTCAATTAAGAGAGAGAAATATATCCTCCAAGATGCAGCGTTTAATTTTCTGTATTATTTAATTGTCAAGAGAAAGAGAGAGAAATATAATTTTTAGATTATTCATTTTTATTTAATTAAAAGTCAATTAAATCATCAATTATATTCAAAAGTATAATTACAATATGATATTTGGAACTTGGTAATTAAATACATGAATTTTTAACTTTTAACAATTAGAGCTCGCGCCATTTTTCCGGCGAAAGAAAAATATAACTTGGCACCGATTTAATTCTACGTGGACTAAAAAATATCACGTCAATATTTAAATATTATAATTAAATACACAAATTTTTATTTTGTTACAATTGGAACTCATGTCATTTGTTTTGATTGAAATGACTGAATATAAAAAGTTATTTGATCTCATCAATCTTTGAACATAAATTTTCGAAGAAATAAGTTATTTTATTCTTTTTGCATTGGGAGATGAGTAGGGCTTTTGGTACCGTTTAACTAGTACCGATTCATCGGGTACCCGAACCAAAAAGTTGGGAAAAACTGCTATTAGTTCCAGGGCTTGGTCTACATTCGGGTACCCAAAGAACCGGTGCGCGTACCCGATTCGGTAGCAGCAGTATCGGTTGGTACCAATTTTTTAAAAAAATATTTCCTTTTCTTTCTTCGATTTCTCCCGGTGTTTCGATATTATAGTTATTTGTCTTTAATTACTTGTTAGATTTTAGAGTTTTAGTTTTTAGGGTACTTAATTAATAGGTATCTAATTATGAATTTAATTATAAAAATATAAATATATGAGATTTAGTCGGTACTTGCGGGTACTTGTGGGTTCGATACTGTCGTACTGGGTATCCATTATCCAAAAATAATAAAGGATGTGATACCGAGCACTGCCCCGGAATCGCATAAATTGGATATTGGGTACCAAATACCCGATTGGGTTGATTCGATTCCAGTAGGAACCGATACCCAATACCCAATACCCAATACCCAAATGCTCGGCCCTAGAGAGGAGAATAACTTATTATTTTGCACATATTTAGTGGATGATTAAAACAAATTTAAAACACTACATTAAAAATTACAACCTAGCTCATCATAGTGTAAGTTCATGCATTGCATCTATATAGATTGAGCGGCCGTTTATATGTTGGAAGGGGCAATAATCATACATTTGATGTGGGACAAATTAACCATATCATCATATTATATCCACTTAATGTTTTATTTTATAAAATTAATTAATAAGAATTACTTTCTCAGTCATATTATATGTAATAGGTAAGATTTCCTTTCATCAGAAAATCAATTAACTCCATAGTTGACGTATCTCGATTTGTCACTCAAATTTTAATAAGTATTTCATGCGCTCTTTTTATATATAGATTGAGAAACATAGATCTTACTAAATAATACTATTAACTAGACTTCAGGAAACATTAAACTTAGAGTCAACTGGGGCATGAACCCTTACACTATAACAATTAAAATATTACACATAAAAATTATTATCATTGTAGTGTAATTGCAATCAAATTGCATCACTTGGGAATTTTTAAATTGATCGACAATTAATATACATTATCCCCAGCTGCCAGCTATAGTCTTAGGTAGTACACTAACTATCAACTTGTTTTGCTTTATACTAGGAAATTAGTAATTGTCGACACAATCACCAAATAAAGTCAATAAATAATGAAAATTGATTGAAAAGGAAGAGACCATGCCAATGGGCCTTTCCAAAAGTAACAGACAAGCTATATCTCTCCACAATGGATGTATATGAGACCAATCGATTTTTCTTTTCGAGTAGTGATAAATCAACATAGTATGTATATATAGTAGGGGTTATTTTGCAATTTTAAGGATTATTTTGATATTTTAAAAGTTTCGGTTCGGTTCATTTATAATTGATCGGTTCGGTTTTAATAGAATTTAATTAATTTATTTTTCTTAAAATTTATTAATTAAACAATTAAAATAGTTATTTATTTATACTATATCACCGGAATCGATACTTTTCCGGCCATCGGCGTAATCCGGCCCCACCACCTTCACTCCGGCGACTCCCCGATGCACCACCGCCTTCACTCCGGCGACTTCCCCTTCTTCTGCAGCACGCCGCCGCCCTTTATTTTAAGAAAAATAAATTAATTAAATTATATTAAAAACCGAACAGATCAATTATAAGTGAACCAAATCGAAATTTTTAAAATATCTAAATGACCCATAAAAATTGCAAAATAACCCCTATTATATATACATACTATGTTGGTATATTTTTTCTCTTTTCTTTTTATTTGAAAAAATAAAAAGAATAGCAGTGTTTAATAGTAATACTATCAAAAAGTCATGATGGAAAGTCTGATAATAGTAATACTTTCCAAATCATTACTCTTTTGAATTATTAGTAAAACTAGTAAAGACTATGCACCGCTTGATCAGCTCTTCGTCGAGTATAATGAAAATCGAAAACCACGTGCTTTTTAGTGTGAACAAATAGCTCCCAGAAATCATATTCAAACGACTCCATCCCATTACGCGTTTCCCAAATAACAATGAACTTTTTTCACGTATAAATAAAAACTCATACTCCACTATTATATAATTTGATATTATAATTATAATATGCATGATTTCCGTCGACACCGTACAGACATATGTGTAGGAGACCAGCTCCGACAAAAAAACAGCTAATAAAATTTGCGCCGTCGCATCAACATTCATATCTTTTTTTTAACATAATGTAATGGCTAATTTTTACAATTTACATTATTTTTCTATAAATGGATAATTAGTAGCTTCGCATTCGAGCTCCCCACGTCGACCTCTCCCTACAGTCGCGTCGCTGCAGTTCGTCCAATTGCGACTGCCAACTGTTTCTCCACTCCTTTCCCTCCTATAAACAAAAAATAAGAATTAGTACATGGAAATATTTTTTTTTTCTCGAAATTTAAATTATTTACAAAATATTACACAAAATTAAAATTATATAATTTTTTTTAAAAAAAAAAATGGGGTGTAGTGTACCTGATGATGATATTTCCTCGGAGAAGACGAAAATCCTTTGCCAAAAGCCAAGTCTCTGTCGTAGAGAGCTCGTGTTTGGGGATTGGATAGGGTCTCGTACGCCTCATGTACCATAATAAACCTCCTCGTATACTCGTCCACTCGGTCCGGTGGCGAAACGTCGGGATGGTACAGTCGCGCCATCTTTTTATACGCTTTTTTGATGTCGGAAAAGCTGCTCACGCTCTCTGCAATTCCCAGCAGTTCGTACAGTGTCTCCTCCGTTTGGGCCGGGGCCGCGTAGAAGGCCGAGATTTGGGCCGTGATGCGGGCCCTCGGGGGCCCGCGTTGGCTCCTCGTTGGGATTCTTGATTTGATGAGCTGGGAAGTGAAGGATAAATTTTGGGGGGATTGTGTTTTGGGATTGGGAGATTGATTTTGGGGAGTTGAATGAAGTTGGGTGGTTTGATTGATGATTTTGGAACTCATTTTTTGGTTTTTGTGGTGATTTTTGTGAGTTGGTTTTGATTTGTGAATTTAGGTGGATTTTTGGGGGGTATTTATAGGGAGGAGGGGAGAGAGAGAGTTGGCGCGGGCTAGGGCCCGGCCCGCATCAATGATGTAAGGTTTTTACCTATTTGTATGATAGTTTTCCATTGCATTTATGGCTAATCAATTTTAGTATGGGCAATGTTGTTATCTTCTACACGTCGTCTCGATTTTTATACAATTTTCTAGATGAAGTTGCGCTGATCATACACAAATTTGTGTTTGGTGAATATGGGTGATTTTAGGAATTTTGGCCAAGTCCCACAAATTGTTAATCCTTAAAATAACATTTATTTTAATTGACAAGTGTATTTGAAGGATAAAATTATCAAATTAATTTAAAATTGAGAAATTCATCATTTATCCACCAAAATAAATACATATTAATTTGGATTACTTTTATCAATCAATCATATCATACAAAATAAATGTTACCTAAAGTAATCAAATGACTGATTATGTATAGGAATTAGATTATGAAAGTGTCAAATTTAAGCAACCAATACCATAGAGGATCGGTTTTGACAATTTTAAAAGATAAAATTATGATATTCCCATAAATATAATTTAGAGATAATATATGAGATATATAATCACGAGGAAGATGGTCGTTTGAACTCTCAAACAGCACTTAATTGTGTAATTTTATAGTTATATCATTTATAGTGGGAAAAAAATATATACTAAATAAAAGTACTTGCACATACAAACGTTTGAACAAGAGTTCCCCTCTAATTATATTATTATGGATGATTCACTTCAAATTTGTGATAGCTTATATGGTGAATAGTTTAATTTCACTATCATTTTAGAATTTATAAGTTGTAATATGTTGGGAGTATTTTGTTTAAAAGAATTTTAGGCAAATTACAAACTATTGAAGTTCATTTTATAATTTAATAAATTCGTTAAAAACTTAATTTACCAAATAATTTTCAGAAATTTATAAACTGTGACCACCGTCTAAAATCTAAATCACCTCAAAGGCTATGGTT
This sequence comes from Salvia sclarea, assembly GCA_036873715.1. Lineage (NCBI taxonomy): Eukaryota > Viridiplantae > Streptophyta > Magnoliopsida > Lamiales > Lamiaceae > Salvia > Salvia sclarea. Next base: position 2,747,551 of record JAYJMF010000030.1, read on the forward strand.
GAATATGGTTTGGTTGACATGGCAATTTATTTGGATAAGTTTCTAAATAATTCTGTCCCATTTATTTGTTTATTAATTATGTAGATAAGTGTAACTGTGGGCAGATGGGAACACATCAGCTGATACTTAGGTTTTTACTTTTTGGTTGCTTTCTTTCTTACGCAGCAATTAAGGTTGTTTTATTTTGAGTAATGCTATTTAGCCATAATATGGCTGGCCATAAACGGTTTCAAAGAAAGAGAATTAATTTATTTCAAATTCAT